>JAJHUR010083742.1:0-13756 GCA_027495735.1 Lutjanus campechanus | reverse complement strand
AGTTTCTATACTGCAACTCATTTGAGAGCCTGGAATAAACAAATCCAAGAGCACCCTTTAAAAAGTGATGCTGTTTTGATATAGAGTGTACTTTGTACTTAACATAAAGAATTTCGTCCCTATGCTGTGGCTATAAAAAAAAAATCAGTCTGCACTTGGCGGTGCAGGATGTGTCCTAATTGGAACATCTAATGCCTTGTTTTCCACTAATGCATTATAATGGCCGAGCTGTACAGGAAGTATTAAGGTCAAGAGGGGACATACCAGAATGTACCAGTCTGACTCACCGGATGTTGACTGTGGGTGTAAGCCTGCCACTGGCTGCTTATTAATGGGGGCATTCTCCTGCCCTTCCGCAGTTGTGTTGAGAGGGGAAACCTAGATTTGCAACTGCGCACTTGATTCACAAAGTGCTGTATTGTAATTTCTTTGTCTGAATTACTTTAAAGAACTCTAAACACTTTACATCTTCTAAGAATGTGACTAAAGTGACAAATCATGTTGTTGTAGGCTGCTTTGCTCTTTTACAAGGTACAAGATTCAAGTTAATCATTTTACAACACTGGTTTGTTTAACGAGATTCTAGCTATAGTCCATTTATGTTACTAAAAATAACTATTATCTATGATAAAAAAAAAGGGATAAATCTCAAAGTCTAGTAACCCTTAACCATACACGAGCTGGCCTGGTTTGACTCGGCACATCAGCACAGCAGACATTTGCATCACCATTGGAGCAGGACTACCCACTTGAGAGTGTGTCTTCTGGACAAGCTTAGCTCGCATTGCACGGCTTTTCATTTTCTATAAATTCTTCACAATAAAAGTAGCATGTTATGGGGAACCCCTATAGCTCAGTTGGTAAAGTGTGCCCCATGTACTGAAGCTATCAGTCCTCTGCAACGACCGCTGGTTCGATTCCCGCCTGTGTTGCTGCATGTCACCCCCTCTCTCTCTACCTCCCTCTCCTGTCACATCTTCAGCTGTCACTATCAAAAATAAAAGCAAAGGCCAAAAAAAAGAAGAAAAAAGTACCATATTATTTTGTTATTCAACAGTACCGTAGCTGCATCCTAGAATTTGTGCAGCCCAGGACTACTGTGAAGCGTTTAAAGAAATGCAAACAAGCTGAAACATTTTCACCCTATAGCAGAATGACAAGACTAGTCTACAATATACAAATGTTGCAGACGACCTCGAATAGAACAGCTTCATTTTACTTGAGTAAAGTGGCCTTATATGCCCAGAGTCCCTCATTACACTGACTGACGTCAATATGAAAGGTCGATGCTCCAAAATGAACTTGATGTGAATTCATTTTAAAAGCATGTAACAATAAACAAAATGATGAAGCATAAACTATTAAAAGAAAATATTTTTTTCATTGAAGGACACAGTCTTATAAGAAAAAGGCTGCGTTTGACAAGATCACAAGAAAAAAAGATGGGGACAACTTGGACTTGTTCTGAACACGGAGACCCTTTCATCTTGTTGCCTCGCGTCAGCTGTGTCCATTTGACAAAACACTGCCCTTGTTGCGGTAGCAGGTATCTGGCACTAAGTAGCGTGATTTGATGATCAAATCGTTGACTAGAAACATGTCACTGTCTCCCGCAAATGTCTTTTACGCAAGACTGGCGTCACTACATTGCTCACCTCACCCCCTCCCGCCTCTTCCCTTCCCCCCCAACTCTTCCTACATGGTCACACACACACATATTCTGTCACCATGTACATCTTATTCAGGACATTTTGCGCAGAACTCGTCAAGAGGAACAGATGTCATTATCAACAGAGATAAAGAATCATTACTCTGACAGCTTTACAAACAGCTATGTCACCCCGACTGTGGAAGACAAATGACTGGATGCTGTTTCGTGATGATCTGAACTGTAATTTTTGTGCATGTGCAAGCACATACAGCAGCCTTTTACTGTGCAGTCGTTATTTTCGGAAAGTTGCCTATAACCAGCGTTAACGTTACCCTTCATGCAGTGGGAAGCACGTCCTTGGCAGCGATACCCACTGGGGGGGAAGAGGGAGAGAGCAAGAGAGAGAGAGAGAGAGAGGCAGGCAGAAATTGAAAAACAGAAAGAGAGACAGAGTGGCATGCAGGGTGATGGAGGTTATTATCTTAAGCTTGCAACAGCTTTAAGCCGCTGGATGTATTCAGCAAAAGAATGAAACAAGCATGCATGATACACCTGTATAAAATACATAAAAAACATATACGCTCTAATGTAATGGGGCTGAATAAGCTGCACTTACAAGCCTTCATACATCTCCCAGCAATACAGAGTTGCACATTAATGAATGATATTGATGTTAGATTTCAGATTACTGTTTATTCACAGCAACACACATATAAATAATGTCTCCACCACACGCAATTGTATTTTTTCTTGCAATTAGAGGGAAAACTGAAGTTGAACTTGATAGATAGCGCTATTCCATGAAGGTCACACAAATGGGCTTCAAATCTTTTAATTACCTCATTAAGGAATGTTTGCATAATATGTTTTGGACACATTATATGACATTTTAAATACATGTAGGCTAGCATATTAAATGAACAAGAACATCTTATTTACTCTGCAGCGGGCCTATTCAATTGGTGGGCCAAATCCAGCCCTTTAAGAACCTCAATCCAGCCCTTTGTTTGTTCATATATGAAAAATTGGTAAATGCAACATTGTGTTTATTAAAAACAACAAGCTACTTCTAAGTTTATGGGTGTTTACATAGTTTGATTATTAAGATCATCGTTTTATTAGGAAGCTAATGAGCCCATTTATTGGGTATGTCTGCTGTTAACAGAGATATTTCATTAAAAACTTTTAACCCAGGCTGTTTAACCCTCTATGGTATGCTGGCCCTTTACACTCACACAGTACATCTGCAATTATGCTGCAATACCTCAAAAAAGAGGCAGGGCCCTAAGGAAACTAATAACAATGTTTTAATTTGTCACACAACTCTCCGGAGGCCATGCTGAATCCCTTTTCTCAGCCTTCCTCACAAGGTTCAGCTCCATCATCTCTCGCCACAAAAAATGGTCTGAAAACGTCTTTTTCTGTCATTTTACAATCTGGAAAAAAATTATTTACATTAGTAGATGAGTTAAGTTTCATTTTTAATTGTTTAATGTACTTCATTTGATAATTAAGTCATGTAAAACTGGTAAAATGTAAATGTTGCCTTGAATTAATACCGTACCATTATGGATTCCCACCATGACATTTTTAGTATTGTGTTATTTAGGTTTATATACTGTTCAAACAGTGAAAAAAGTCAATGCATAAGCCTGCACTACCATCATGCTAGTGACTCAGAGGGTTGCACTTATGATGCAATCCAGTCCAAGTCGGTATTCCTTACTTCCAATCTAAATGTGTCCCAGTGCATCTGTTTGGAAAAACATGGACGTGTGTAGCAAACTGTTGTTTGTAGCTTCTGAAATTGACAAGCATCCAGAGCAGCTGATTTGATGGGAATGTTGTTTAGCATTGGGTCTTAAATTTAAGTATTGCAAAAATGGAAATTTTCACTAAAGCGATTACAAGTCTTGAGGGGGACATGGATGTCTTTACCAAGTTTTATGGCAATCTACCCAAGACAATTCACTCAAAACCATTAATCTAAATCTTTAGTAGAAAAGAAGATAATTCAGCGGAGTCGTTAAGATTCATCGTCTGGACCAAAGAGGTAGACCGACCAACTGGCCAGCGCCACTATTGTGAATTATTATTTTATCAAATTTATCAGTAAGTCATAGTTTGTTAAACTTAAAAAGACCACGTAGCTTTGTGGCTGAGTAGATTATCTTGACTTGTGCACTTTTGCATGGTTGTCAGAACAGCTTTTACAAAAAACACGTGACCATGAGTAAAAGAAAATCCCTACACATGATATCTTATCATTTATGGATAATAGCATGGATGCAACATTTATTGCCAACATTTCTGAATCAACCAGCCTACTCTCCTTCTCTACTTTTTCCTTTTTTTTGCATATTAATGTGCTTTCCAACACTTTTTGGATGCCTGGCCCACATAATCATATTGTGTATGTGTGTATTTGTATGTGTGTATGAAATCATATTAGGGACGAGGTGATTGCCTATATCCTCAAAATTGCTTTTCTGACACCACATGAAAAATCACCTAAATTACTTTCAAAGATGGTATGAGAAACCAGGCTGGTGTGACAAATACCGAGGCAAACTGAACATTTGAATAAGAATTAAACAGCATTTAATCTTAATCAAACAGCTGGGAAAAAGGAGTCTGTCTATATCTAATAGTTTATAATATTCAATATTTATAATATTCAAATAAACTTTCATGTTATTTTTGGGAGATTATGAGATGGCTTACTAATTGGCTGAAAGTTAGGGAAGCATCTAGATCAGTGGTTCTCAGCATTTCGGTTAAGTCGCAACCCACCCAAAATAATCAATGTGGGGATCACAACCCCGACTCCCACCCTCGTCTGCTGAAGAAACTACTAAACTAAATGAAAAGACCATTGCTTTGACTCTCACAAACACTCGCACAAAATCTTTTTTAACAAAAATTATATAACTGGTACAGGAGATGTAATGTAAAAAAAACATTCCACTGTCTAAAATATTAACCACATTTCCTATCATGCCTAGTTCTGGACTGAATAGATTGTTAAGTTTGCTGTTTTATGTTCCAAAATGTAAATATTACTTTTCTGTAGTATTTCTGGTTGTTCAGAGTGTGGTGGTTTATGTTCCTACTTGTATTTTTGGTGCTGGTTTACAGTTTTAAACAACAGTGTTTGGCCCTTATGATGAATGTCTGCTGACATCACTGAGAGCTGCTTCCTGCATCTCATTCCATGATGCTTACCACAATATGTTATTTTATTTTCTTCCCCACAGTGGAGGAGGAGACCTCCAGAAATGATCTCATGACCCCCTTAGGGCTGAGAACCATGGATCTAGATAATCACCCCAGAAATCACAAGTCTGTTCAGCTTGATACATAATTAAAACAGCCTATGCAATGTCATTTTGTTTGCATTTGATTTGAGCCCAGCATAATAGATTTAAATTTAACAATTACTGTAAAATTAAAGGGACAGTTGAGCCAAATATGAAAATTCAGTCATTATCTACTCACTCTCAAGCAAATTGAATGTCAGTTTTAGTTTTTTAGTCCACAAAACACTACTTCTGTTTCACAGAAAAACAACATTACAGAATTTTCCTGTTTTGGGTAACCTATCCCTTTAATTTCTCTTTTAATTTTATACATTTTTTCCTGCACTTTTAGTGCACAGAAAACCAATTGAATCAGAGCTATTCATTTCTTGCTTGTTTCAAGAACTTTCTTTCTTCACACTTTGATCTTCAGCAAATGAAATTCCTCTTCTGCTGGACTGAGGGCTGGGTTGACTTGCACCAGCTATTAATAAATTCATTACTAAGTTTGAATGCCCTTTCTAAGTTCTTAGTAATATTAGCCACTTTCAAAGTAGTGATTTATTATATTGGACTGCATCCAAGCCGACAGGAATGGAGCTGAGCTGTTCACAGATTTTGGCATTGTGGCCGCAGAGGATACTGAAACATGTGCATTCATCACGTGATGCACACTGGCTCAAAACGTATTTTTCTCCATACACACACACACACACACACACACACACACTGGAAAAGGGGTGGCTCTGTAAAACGGTGAATTCATTCCTCTTTGCATCACAAACCCCTGAACTTATTGCCAAAATTTTATCAGTTTGGTCTAAGAACATTTTAGAAAGTCCACAAGAGCCGTATTATTAAATTATTTTATACTGTTCATGTGTGTGGGGAGCCATGCCATGTTCTCACCTGGCGCATGCTCTCAGGGCTCAAAAACACAGAAATGTGATAAATGATAGAAGAACTAACCAAACACACGGAGCCTCCAGTGATATGTTAATCTGTTGCTGTTCTCAAATCCAATGTGCTGTAGTCGAGCCAAAACAGTGGTTCACATACTCCTGTCCAAAAACCTCCTGACCACCCTCAACAAGGCCAGGATGGTAATGTCAAACTGTACAGTACCAACACGTTCTCTTTCTGCTGTGTGATTAATATACAACTGTGAGCTATACTGTCATGCCAAATCCCTGCTTCCCTCCTTTTCTTCCACGCCCACTTATTTCACTCTGACATGGTGTAAAGTTCTGATTAGGGAGCATGTTAGGATTTCATTAAATCACAGCAAACCGAGAAAGGATGGGGGTTGGAGGTTTTTGCAAATGCATTTCCTAGTAAACAAATCACTCCAATTTGTCTGAAATTGGTTTCATATATTTCTACAATTCCAGAAACTGTGTGTTTTCAA
Organism: Lutjanus campechanus; assembly: GCA_027495735.1. Lineage (NCBI taxonomy): Eukaryota > Metazoa > Chordata > Actinopteri > Lutjaniformes > Lutjanidae > Lutjanus > Lutjanus campechanus. The sequence continues at coordinate 7,398 of JAJHUR010083742.1, read as the reverse complement.
TTTCATGTTTGATTGCTGATCTATAAATGCTGGTTAAATGCAGAAACACTGGACAATCTGCAGAATTGTAGCTGTTATGCTTCCAATTCTGGCTTATATGAGCAAAAAGGGACTGGGTCTACCGGCTGACTCTGCTCTGGTTCAGTGACAGTTGCGGCCAGTTGATATTTTAGAAGGGCCAATTAAATTAGCCCTGAAACGGAGACTGCTCATTTTAACACTGGCGAGGCGTGGGAAAAAATTGGAGGGAGCCAAGTGAAAAAGGTCCTCTGACACATTCAACATACAGTTTGGACCTGTTGCTCGCTGGTGCTGGTGTACAGATATATTTTCACACTGAAAAGAAACAACACAAATCTACAGATATTCCACACACTTACTTGTCTTCTGTCTACATTAATATACAAAAATACATACAAATGTCACTAACGGAAATCTCATTTACAAATTCAAATTCAGAAAACCCAGTGCAGAACTATTTCTTGGATGTATATTTGTATATGTGTGTATGTTTGCAGTTTTTGTTTTTTATGTTATTCTACTCTGAATAATTGCAATAATAACATTTTAATTACTTCCTCGATATGTTGAAAATTGATTTATATACAGTACCTTTATTAAAGCTAAAAGGCACAATACTTCTTAGCAAAATAGCAAAATCAATAATCGCACGCTACAATTCACCATACACCCACAGGGGCCAATTAAGCCTGTACTTCTTCGTGAAAGGTAGTATTTCAGAAGTCTTGGAGAAGTTCAAAATTTGCATGTGGATAATAGTGCCTTATACTGTATATGTGATGCAGACGTAATCATCAATGCCAAATTCTCAAGTGTAAAAATATTGATTTATAAGAAACATGACTCCGTCTTGTCTTGTCTTTCGGGGATTGGTATCAGAGTTACTGGCTCCCAGTCGCCCCATGACCTGAACCACAGCTAATGGGGTCAAATATCCTTATTGGTGTGTGGAGTCAAATTTTGTTACAGGGCCACTGAAGTGAAAACTGCAGCTTTTAGGTACACACACAACATGAAATACACAAGAAGCATAAATACAAGGGGCAGCATGTCTGGTGTTCCCGTGTGTCTATACTTGCGAAAGTTGCAAAGCAATAATATTGGAGTCATTTTCCAATCCTGGCTCACAGATGTGTCCTCATAATATAGCTTTGATTTGTCTGAAAGGTATTTTGAATGTGTTCTGAATACATCAGCTTTAAAGCATTTGTAACTTTTACATAGCAATGAGAAATGTTTTAAAGTACTGGTACATATATATATATATATATATATATATATATATATATATATATATATATATATATATATATATAATACTGTTTCTTACATTTATTGCATGATGATTGAAAATCCAAAACCACTTTTGACCCAGTACACAGTATGTATAATGATTTTCTATAAATACATGTGCAAGGTGCTTGAGTGAGAGGTGGTTAAGTATAAGTTCTGTTGTGTTAGGTGCATGTTTGCATATACGTATGTACTTCCTACAAGAGGTTTTATGCTCCACTATTCTTCTTTCTCTTATTTAATGTGGTTAATCATAAAGCCATTTAACTCAAACAGGTTTAGAGCTTGTCTTTAAGATGACATTATGGGTAGCGTTACTAGTCATAGATGACAACTTTTCAAAATGTCAAACGTTAAAATTAAATTGTCAGTGTTTGATCAGTACAAGATGAGTGAATGCAATAGGGTTGGATGCTGTCTCCCATATTAGCATATGATTATATCTACAGCGATACACTGGCGACGGACAATGACATCGTGGTTGCAGCTCACCAGCTCTGACAGCAACCTCCAACTGAATCACTCAGAAAGACACAATGACACGTTGCGACAATCAAGGTTTTGTGGTGGTTTGCGTGTATGCAGAGGTTTTTATTTGTGCTTAGAACATAATCGCTGTGAAACAATGAGGAAATAACGTTTAATTTCTCTGATTCACTGGCTTTATCGCTACCAGCGACCCCTCTCCTCATTCTGTCCCGACCTTTGCGCAACCACTGCTGCGTGCTTTCTCCCACCGTAAAAAAGAACAAGCTGCATTCGTAAAAGAAACACTAACTGGTTAGTTTTAATAAGAAAATAATAACCAAGAACTAAAGATTTGTGCAGTGATCAGCAGCAACAATTCCTTTTTACTTTCTCTCCCACATGTCAAAAATCTAACAAACCTCCTGCCTTGCAGCAACTCTGAGGGGACACGCTGCCTCAAATACTAAAGATTTTTGAATCGTAATGTTAGGATGGTTGAGGACTCAGTGGTCGATGAATGATGGGCATTGCAGTGCATTAGTAAAAGTAAGGCCTTTTGTCTGGTGTCTTGTTCTTTTGCCTGTGAGTTATTGTTTGTAGAGTGTTACAAGAAGGCCACATAGAGTCTATCAGTTCATGAGAGCCATTAAGAAGATCAATATTTACCTTTTGATTCAACATATTTTTTTGTACGATGGCTAAGAAAGTAGTTCACAACTTTCCGCATGTAGGGCTAATAAGGTTGTTGGTGATTCACAGTGAAGAGAGGCTCCAGCATAATGTATTTGTAATGTGTTTGTCCGCCAGCAAGAGAGCTAGAAGGAGAAATGTGTCTCCCTTGTTTGTCTTTTCTTCTCTGTACCACGCAAAAAAAAAATATGCCTAGGTGGGCACACTTTTTCTGTGCAAATAAGACACATAATAAAGCATGAAGATCTCACCGCTGTAAGGCTCTGCTTGCGCTTTATTTGAGACCTCTGGAACTTTGAATCGAATTTTCCACCTGTAAGCAGCAAGTAATTGATTCACACCTAGACTCAGCAGTCTAGATAGATGTCCGGGCAGCACACAGCGAGTTAAAGCTCATATTATACAGTGTGTTTGCTCAGTCTGTTAGCTATTATACCATTTCTACATTTTTTTTTTTTTAACGAAATGTAGTTTGAATTAAACTATATTAGAAGAATTCACTCAGAGAGCAGATCTTCACCGGGCAACCTGAAAAGAATTTTGGAAGTAACCTCTTTGTAATCACAAACATTTTGATTAATTTACTTACATGTTTCTTCTCAGTAAATAGGATTAGAATTACAATTATTTGGAAGTTTAATTACATGAATGTAGTCACATACAAGTAGTTACACTCCAGCACGGCTGACATTTGTGTGAAATTTTGCTATAATTAGCAAACAAATTCTTGAACTAAATTTGTGTTTTGTGAGGTCACAGTGACATTTGACCCCCAAAAATCTAATAAATTCATTCTTGAGTCCAAGCGAACATTTGTTCCAAGTTTGAAGAAATTCTTTCAATGCGTTCTTGAGATATTCCGTTCTCAATAATGGGGTGACCCAAAAACAAGGCCTCTGGCCACAGCTGTCACCGGTGTGAGGGCATAAAAATAAGCTTTTTCAAGGTTTTTCAAAAACTGTAAATCATAGAGGACCTTCAGCATACAGTCACAAATATGCACAAAAAAAATTAAGGGGAATTGGTCCAACAGTATGCGAGATTAGCTGCGGACAAGCTGCGGGTCGTACATCTGGCGGAGATAACAAAGAAGCAGCTTAATGGAGCACACAAAAAAAGACAAAAAACAATAAGAATATTTTTTGTTTATTGCATGTTGCCCTCATGGCTCATTTCAAGCATTTAATTTTGGTGCATTTCTCATTTTTGCTGTTTTAAACTTGTAGCCAACTGAAATAAAGCAGCCAGAAAACAATAAACAAAGCAGAAACACCAGGTCCATATTATGTGGGGGCTGAAAATGATCAGATTTCTGATTAAACCCACAGACTCCGACAAATTCTTGCAGCACTTTTTTTTTTGTTAAGGCCAAAGTCTGGACTGGCAAAGCTCCAGCATAAGTAAATCCTTCATGTTTTGGCAACAAAAATCCCTGCATAGCTGAAATCTTGCCCACTCTGTTCCACACGTTGTTGTTCTATACGCTACATTGCCTATTGTAAAATCCCTGTGACCCCCATTCTGGCAACAAATGAAAAAAACAACAACTTTGTACCTCATGCCCCTCATTAGATGAACTGTAATAGTGTAGCACAGGGGGGCTGATTGCCTGAGCAATACTGTTTGTTAATCTGATCATGTTTGTGTTTGGAGCCGAGCAAACAAGCTGCCATAAACAAGCTGAAACAGTGAGCCAGACCTCTTTCTTGCTCTCCACCGCTGCAAACTACACACACACACAAATACATGCACGAGCGTCAGCCTCTTCTCTGGGGCTAAATAATGAAGAACGGAGGCACATCGCTTAGGTGATTAATTATCCATGCCACCAGATGGGACGATGAGCGGAAAAAAAAAAAAGTCAGAATTTCTTTTTTTTTTCCCTAAATGCATTTCAGAGTGAGGATTCGATTGGGGGTAATGACAGCCATATGTTGATGGATGACCACGGGCTAGTATTAATCAGAAATACAGATATGGGATGTTACCAGGACAAAGGACTGTAGGCTAACTGTATGTGTGCAAGTGTGTGTGTGTGTCTGTGTAACTCCATGGAAACACATTTAAAACTACTGTACAAAAAGCCTCAAAAAAGTCTCAGAAGAATTTAGGAGAGGAAGAAAGATGGTGTAAGCCAGCAGATTTTACAAAATGTATCTCAGTAAGTAGACTGAAAAAAGACAAGAAAAGTTAAGAAAACTTTAAAAAGTGAAGCAACAATAAAAGCCTTTTGATTTGATTAAACTTAGATCTAATTTGTTCTGAGAACTAAGATTTAGAAGTTCTGTAAAAGTGCTATCTTAAGCTTATCAAGCTTAACATTACTATTCAGATATACTCATGTACTTAAGGTTGAAGATTGAAAATTCCATATTTGGGGATATTTGTCAAACATGGGTTTGAAGTCTGACAGACTTAAGACAGCACTTTGAGTGAACTTATTAATGTAAGTTAACACAACGAATTAGCCCTTAATTGAGTGAACTATAAAAGGCTTTGCAACTGATTAGTTTACTTTTTAACACTAGAACTGCCAGCTTTATTAATTTTACTATGGCTTTGCACTATTTAATTATAATTTAAAAAGGTCAAACAAATTTTTAAAATAAATAAATCAACTGTAAGCTTCAACAAAATTATTAACACGTTTAAACAATTCAATTATTGTAGAACAACAAATTTTAGATAATAACATGCTGCTTTAGGCTGGAAAATAAAGAAATTACCCCCACCTGCACATGCAGTCATCCACTCTGCCTCGCTCTTTCCCAGCTCAATATCCCGTCCTTTAAACCCTGCAGGAAGTATACGTATATATTTTGTATAACTCCAGTCTCTTCACCTCTCTATCATTCACTTGGGTTCACTGTAACAAAGTCGAAAACAAATTAGATATTAAGGTGTTATGCTACTGGGGAATAAAGAAACAGAGTATTTGCTCTCATTGATTTTACAATTACTTTATTACTTTAAAATTAATTAAAAACAACTGTAGGCTACAACAAACAATTAAAATAATTAACACATTTAAATAACTGAATTATAAGTTATAAGTTTGAGGTTTTCTCAAATTCTCTTTTCTTTACAATGTGGGGTTTCTTACATATAATATCTAATATACTTTGAACTCTTTACTGAGCCATCTTGGATCTAATTTATCAGGCAATGAAATATCAAATTATTTAAAAATGAATGAATTGATTGGACTTTTCTCCAGTTGTATTGTCAATTAAATAATTTCCCTTCACCATGACTCTGCCTAACCAATCTCACTCTTAACATATCTTGTTCACAGCCAATTTAAACAGCGCCTCAAGTCAAAGAATACTGGAAACTATTACGACGCGTGAAAAAGTGCCATTCATAGCAGCTGAGATCAGTCATTTCCTTTAATTGCCATCTGTTGTTCTGAAAATTCTATCAGAAGTAAAATCTAGAGCAGGCAATTTAAGCGAAGAAATTGTGGCAATTTTCATTAATGGGCCAGCCACTTTTGTCTCTGACAAGCTATGGTTGAAAAGACTAAAACCGGAGGGATCGGATGTTGCCTCGGGGATGCTGGGCACACACTAGGGGCCACTTATGTAGTCTGGTCAGGCGGAGAGAGTGGTTCAGGTCATTTTATCCCTCATTACATGGGTATACATGTCAAATATCTATACCCTGGAGCGCCATCATTTTTACTTTTAAAGCCACTTCAAAATTCCGCCAAAATCTAAAGAATCCTTGCTGTAAGTACACTGTAAGTATGTGCAAAGAGGGAAAATTAGCATAAGCTTTCTTGTAAGTGAAGACAAAGTTTAGTCTGTTTGACACACCATCTGTCAAATTCTACAGTGTTCACAAGATAAATGTATCAGCTCATTTTCTTTTTTTTCCAGAGGATTTCAAGACAGAATTTATATTTTATGTGCACTTTATCTGTCTGCACCATCTTATCATTCACAAGACAACCTGATCTTACCACCTCTGACTTATCTTACATCCACACGAAACATTTCCCATATAGCTACCGTACACTGGGTTAAAGGAACTGCTGACCTCAACACACACACACACTGCTACATGCTGGGTCGCGGTGTTACTTGAAAACTGAATCACATATAGTGGTTGCCCCTTACTGCATCTTTAATATTAAGCGCTGCATTTCAAACTATAAGCCACAGTTTAAGTTGGGTGAAGGCCGCCATATGTCATCAAGTTGGAGACGGCCAGCCTTCCAAAAAAAAAAAAGAAAAAAAAATAGAAAAGAAAGTGAGCATGAATATGAATGAAGGTAATCCTGGGTCAGAAAGATAGTTGTTATTCAATCCTTGCCCCCTCACCATCCTTTGTTCTCTCTAAACTACCTCCTTTAAAGCTACAAGTTCATGAAGATCTTAATTCACTCTGTTTTGAAAGAACCTCATGTCAATATAGTTGTCTTACAGATGACAGAAAACTAGCTTTTCTTTTAAGACTTGTGATCAGAGCAGATGCGCCATCTTTTTGGCGACCCTGACTGGCTGATATGTGATATTTAAAACTGGAGGAATATTGGTTTACTATATGCTAATGTGTGCAGCATTTCCCACAGATATGGGAGCTTAATGTTTGTGGCTGAAAACAGGGTGAGGTCCGAATATAAAAATGAAGAAGTGTTATGTATATGAGGTAGAAAATGAAATTCAGCCGGGTGGCAGGAAGAGTGACCTCTTCACCTATTGATTCCTTTCTGTCTGAATGGCAGATCATCAGGGTGTGAGAAGCACATTAATTTTGAAAAGTGTTAAGGCAGCTCCCTTTGACAAACTTTAGAGAAACCTCACACTTGCTGAGACTTTTCAGATTAGTTACTTTCACCATGTAAAAGCATGTTATACAGGGCTCCCAGCTGAAATCAAAGATTCAAATCATCAGCCAGAGACTCTTCAGTTGACAGATTCT
>JAJHUR010083741.1:53444-67425 GCA_027495735.1 Lutjanus campechanus | reverse complement strand
GTCTGTTTGCTTTTTTAGGTACTGTTTGCCTTAGCATATGTATGAAAACTTATACTCTGCAGTATACACAGAGGGTTGTTCTAGTGCCAGCTGCCAGTTAAATCTACTCAGCTCTGGCTGGTCTGCTACATTTATTAGAGTTGAAGCAATTATTTAATTAATTTATTTGTCAGTCAAAAAGAGAGACCGGCAACTGTTTGGTAATTGACTAATGATAATACATTTTTCAAGCTAAAACATAATATTGCATAGTTCCAGCTTCTTAATTGTGAGCTTTAGGTTTTAGGACTGTCAGTCATCCAAAACAAGCGATTTAATGACATCTGCATGGGCTTCAGGAAATTGTGATGAGCATTTTCACTATTTCTGACATTTTATTGACAAGATAATTGGGAAAAGAACTGGATGATAAATCAGGAATAAATATACTTTTTGCTGCAGCCCTCATTTTAAAATCTGAATGACTACATTTCTGGAGTTAAAGGGAAAACATTCTTGCAAGGCTTTTGGCTGAATACCTAACAGAAACCTGATCTTAATTTGAGTGAACTATGGCACTCTGATCTTTTAGTTTGAGATACTTGTAGTAGATTAGTTTGTGAAAGAGGGGAAAACAGTAAAATGCAACAATACTGTATCTTTCAACTATTTCTCGAACCAAATCACACATATTTAGGCTCTTTTCTGTGATCTCCTTTTGATAACTAATATTTTTCACTTTCACTCATTGAGCCTCCCCTGAAATTGTTGCCTCTGGAGAGGCCTATCTCCTACTTTGAAAACATACATCTGTACATGCACCTGCCAAATGCTGATAAAACATGCAAGTTACACAAATAGACAAAAAAGTTAATTTTGTACCCTGTATACATGTATATCTCTGTATGCACCTGTGTGTTCCCTCTGACCATGGCTTCTGTCTATGTTTGCAGGTTTACAGGTGGTTTTAAACTCCATTATTAAAGCCATGGTTCCCCTGCTTCACATTGCTCTGCTGGTCCTCTTCGTCATCATCATCTACGCCATCATCGGCCTGGAGCTCTTCATTGGCAAAATGCATGCCACATGCTACGTGACACAAACAGGTATGGCAGTGCAGAGACTTTTGATTTGTCTTTGAATTTGATTTTTCTGGCTGTTCTATTCTTTTGAGTCAACCATGAGACTTTCCTGGAGAATTTCTTTGTTTTCTTGATTTTTATCCTTTAAAGGAAAAGTACGCAAAAAACAAAACAAAAACAAGGCATAGAAAAAATAATCCCTCTCATCATCATGCCCGTATCTCCTCATTTTCTCAAGATGCTTCACCAAACCACTATGTTGGTATTTGACGTCCTGGGAATGAGACTTTACAATCAACTATTTTTAAAACAGTTTAAAAACAGCAGCTGACAAATCCTGGTACTACCTTTAAACCCTTTTTAAATTGGGTCCCACATCCAACCTACAGTGTAAACAGGAGTATACGTCTCATCTTAGGACAGATACAAGATTTAATCCCTGAGAATGAATGGACACATGTACCTTGTATGTGAATGGTGGGTGGCAAGCTGCTGAAAACAGGACAGAACAACAGATGGTGGATTAAATCCAGTGATTAAATGACTAATATCTGGCTATTATGTAAACAGGCTTGACCTTTACTCCAGCATTGCTTCCAACGTGGCAGAATTATTCAAGAAGTAAGGATAAACTGATGGAAGGTTTTCAATCATAAACGTCAAGTATATATACATATACTGTATATATACTTGACTATGGGGGCATAGCAGCTTAAGTCAGGAGTGGTATGCTATGCAGGAACACGACACCAGTTTTCATGGAGCGTCTCTCTCTGTTTCCCCGTCTCTCTCACACACCTTTCACCTAATCTCTCCCTCTCTTTCTTGCTTTGATCTGTTTGTTTGTGGACGTCAGGAGAAGCATTGTAGACTTAAGTCGAGAGGTCATGACAGAGCGAGATGGAAGCTCCCTTTAATCCCCCCTCTCTCGTGTCTGTTGGACCTGAGAAAGGCACTTAGCTTGTGGTTTTTATGTATGTCCGGCTGGAGTGGGGCCATGTGTCACATCACATCAAAACAAGTGTGTGTGGACGCACAAAAATGTGGAGATTTTGAAAAGGAGGGAAGGTTCAGCATGTTGTGGGATCATCTACTATGCGTATGTGTTCACCATCATTTTCTGAAATGGTTATGTAATGATCGCATGATGACAGAACATCTAGTGATAAAGTGAAACCTAGAGGACTATATGATGGGATGTATGGACCGCTGTATGTGCTTGCTGATATAGCTTAAATAACTCTGTATGATTATCTTTGATTATCTTCATATAGAGTAAGTGTAATAATGATGATGATCATAATTTCAGAGGCACTTTTCAGAGAAATCAAAGGAAAATGCAATCACAGAACATAGGATACAAGTAGTAAGAGAAAAAACATGCAAAATTTGACAAAAGACAATTTATTACAAAACAATACACAGTTGTACAAAAGAATAAGACGTTCATATAATAGGAGGCTGAGACAAGGTATGGGGCAACAGTAAAAGGAGACTATAAAATGATATTATTCAACCTGTGTAAAAAATGTCATTGTTGTAACATGAACTGTAAGTAGCGAAAGGCTATATAGAGGCTGGCAACAGATGGTGAAGCACCTGCTGCAATGCCACCACAACTGCCACATGCGACCAGTGGAGATTTGAAATGTTTTGAATATTTACGGAGTTTTGTGTTATGTTTTGTTCATGTTTTGTTACATAGATGTTTGCAAAGTTTTTAATTAAGTATTTTGTATAATATACAGTTTTAGTCTTTAAGATGCATAGAATAGTGTAATGGCATTGTAACAGAGCGTCCTGGGTTCATCTAACTGACTTAATAAAGGAAACTTTGCTGTATAGCATTCCTCTACTCTCTCTCCCCCTTTCCTGAAAGGCGGAAAAGCTAATGAAATGGGGATTTATTCATCCCGCATTGTGCCTAAATTTGGTGGATCATAACATTCCAGGTATGGAATTAATCTGCAGGTGTTTGGGTTTAAGATGACACAAAACTTTTCTACGGATGTCGGTTTTTAAGCCTTTGATGACAAAAGCCAATATATGGCCTGCAACGGACTAGAATATCCTTGTTTTTAGCCTAGCTGTTGCTGATGACTTGTGGCCCCTACCTGCCAGAATCGGTAGTCGGTATAAAACAGATCATTCAATAAAAAAGGTTTTTCAAAGTTGTTCAAAAATTGTGAATCACCGCCACCATGAGAGTTCCTTGAGCATACAGTCATAAATGTGCACAGCCTGCACAAAAAAGGCTGATGGGTTCAGTACTATGTGAAACTAACTGCTAACTAATTTACACTCAACCTATTGCATGATCTAAAAAGATAAGATAAAGAAGGTTTTGAAGTGTGATTTAGTAAAAGAGAAAGATATCATTTTATGGTAAGCTGTTACAAAGCTGAGGCATCAGTGCAGCAGGGGCAAACTCAGCCTCATGCAGCCAAAAGACCTAAACTGGCAGAGTCAGTGAAGACAGTGGGTGGTCATATGTTCACTAACAGTTATGCCGTGTAAATCCTTGTGTGTAGTAGGGAGACTATACGAAAGATTCTAAAACAAATGGGCACCAACCACAAGATACAAAGAAAATTGGAAGTAATATGTGCAAATAAAAGCAACACTGTTTTTTATGTGAAGTCAGTCTGTCTGTTTTCACTACACGCCTCTTTTCAGCAGAGTCAAGTCAGCATGACATCATACTTAATATGGTGGGCTTGTGAAGTGTTTTGAACCATCAGGATATCAGTGTCAATCGTTTTAATTCAGTTTAAATTTTTTGTGAGGCTTCATCATGCACCGGTAGAAATAGTACCATAGATTAGTAGATTCATCCGTCTCACTCTGTGCCCCCAGGTTCCCTGGCAGAGGAAGAGTCCACGCCGTGTGCGATATCAGGGCACGGCCGTCATTGCCTCAATGGTACAGTTTGCAGAGAGGGCTGGCAAGGCCCCAACAACGGCATCACCAACTTCGACAATTTTTTGTTTGCCATGCTCACTGTGTTCCAGTGCATCACCATGGAGGGCTGGACCGACGTTCTTTACTGGGTAATCTGCCACTCTGCATCAAAATGACTCTGATGATGAGGCCCAAAAGGCACCATATTTTTGGTTTATTTATCCATGTGTCTCACTGTTGAAACTTCAGATTTTGACAGAACCTTGTGAAATATTGCGTTACTTCCAGCATGTTTGAAACTATGCTAATTCAGGAAACTCATGACAAAGTCAAAAATCATGACCCAGTTATTCAAGACAGACCTTGTAGTGAGCAATTTCATGTAGGAACTATTTTCTCTCCAAAGAAAGAAAGAAAGTAGTTTGAATAGATTCTACTGAAGACAGAACATACATGCAGAACATACTCCTACTTGAAACTGCTCACAACAAGGTCTGTGAATTATCTTGAATAACCGGGTCATGATTTCCAGAAAGAGATATTGCTGTTAAGTTTTTCAAATGTATTTTTTTGGAGCTTTGAGCACCACAACCATTTAATTCCATTATATTCAAAAAGGCAGACATCTTTGGATGCATAGCACTACAGGTAAAAAGAAAAATACGTATTTGTGACGTTTATTTGTATAGCACCATTTAGCAACAACTTTATTTACATAAGACATTCACACTACAAATGACTGTAGAATGGACAAAACTTATGAGATGACAGTAACAGTAATGCTGTCTAAAGATACAAAGGTTTACATTATGGATCATACTCATTGAGGTTCTTGGTTCATAAAATCTAAAACGACATTCTGTTCCTGAACCATCACCCTCCTGTTAATAGATAACAACTAGTATTTTAAAATAATAAAGAAAGCCAGGCTCACTTGCAAATCCTCAGCTTCTCATTAGCAGAAATTACCAACGGCTTTTAATTAGCTATAACACTCAGCATTGAAGCTCAACTCAGAATGAGTTTTCATCACAGTCCACCCACATCCTTTTATTGATGGGGACCCTCATCTATGAAATAATGAAGCTCTCTCTCCCTCCATCTCGTCCTCTGTCGTCCTCTCTGCCTTTTTCTCTCTCCCTCACACACTCTTTACTTCTCTTATGCATGTATGTGTTACCATGGCAATCCCATGCTAACAGTGCTGTTAAAATGGTGAAGAAAGGAGACTCAACAAGCCTTCAAGAAGATAGAAGATAGATAGACGGATAGATTAAATTTGACCTCCAACCTTTCCTACAGAAATCAATCATTGCGTCAGGGTGGGTGGATGCATCGTGCTGTAGCTGGAGGCAGAGTCAGGACGTTGTGTTGTCTCTGCCCTGCCAGCAGATGTGCTGTTTGTTAGAGGGAATATTAGTGTTCAAGTAAGAAAAAAAGAAATGACTGGGGTAAGTAGAACCATAAAGGGTTCCTAGGCTTGTCCCCATAAAAGAACCCTTTTTAGTTCCTGGTAGAACCCAGGTATCAGGTTCCACTTGGAACCCTTTCAGAGGGTTATACCTAGAACCCAACATGAAGGGTTATCTAGAACTATCTGTGCAGGTTTCACTCGGAAAGCCCTTTTATGGTGTAATGACTCCACCTAGAACCCTGTCTGGTGTTTCTATCCAGAACCTTTCCACACTCTAAGGGTGCTAACAAGAACCCACACAGGGGGTTCTACTGAGAACCCTTTTATAATTCAAGGGTTTTATCTAGAACACACTCGCAGTGAGTTCTACTGAGAACTCTTATATGATGGTACAAAGAACCCGTGACAAAAAGAGTTCTTCAAGGATCTCAACAATCCTTGAAGACCTCTTCCCTCCCAAAATGGTTCTTCAGATCATTTGTTCTCAACCTGGGGTCCGGGCCCCCCTAAGGGGGGTGCCAGAAGTCACAGTGGGTCCCCATCACTTTGTCTGCTCTGATCCTCAACTAAAATCACAATTTCACGTTTGTACAGTTTTATGCTTCAAAATGTGTCACCTGTCTGTAAATAGACTTAACTTCCTATTAGGGTTCTGAATTTTGTTCCCTTTCCTTAACTGAAATTCTAACAACTGATTAATTGATTAAACATTAATAATTAATAAGATTTAATTAAGATAATTAAGAAATAAGATCTTATTTTTCTCTTTTTTTCTCATTTCAAGTTAAATTTTAAGTTTCTTTATCCAATTAATGGCTCTGCCACACAAAACAATGTCAAATGAGGTGCAATTTCTAGAATATCGATTAATTATCAATTAATACATGTTTAATTGGTTAAATTCTTACTTGTCAATTAATTGATTAATGATTAATCATCAACTTCCTATACAATGTGGCTCAGCAAATATCTGACATATTTCTTTTTTATTTCTTTATCAAAAAAGTTAATTAAGTAATTCAGTCAGGCAGCAATTTATTATAAAAGTAATGTGATTACAATTTCAAGCATTTTATCCAAAATCCAACCACTTTTCAAACCTTGCAACACTACATTAGAATTCGAGTGTTTATGAGGATTTTCAGCACCTGCATGAACCCCAGAATTTAAATTTAAAAAGTCTGTATACAAAACTATTTTAAAAGAAAAGTTAAAAGAAAAGAGAAAAAATGTTGAGCTTATCGTAGAACCAAGATTTTTACTAAAGGTAAAGGTTCTAAGGATGGAAATCTAATTGCTGTTTATTTTGGACAGTAAAACTTTGGAAAAAACAGCCAAACAGCTCTGTTAAAAGGCACTGTAGCTCTGTAGTGTGGTCATTTGCCACGGCCACATTACTAACAGATATCTCATCTTTTAATACCTCCTCCACTCATGACTGATCCAGTTGTCTCTCACATGGCGCCCTCTAGTGGCTTCAGTTCCCACACAAGTTTTATTTGCAGCTCAGAGTCAAAAGATTTCATTTCCTCTGAAGGACATTGTGAGCTTTAAAGTGCATCCAGTCAATGACTGGAGTAGTAAGCAAGATGAGCTTATGTGTACATGACAATTACACTAATGACTGTACATGTGATGATACTTAATTAAAATAAAAAAAATAATTTATAAGGCTGTGCCTGCAAGTAAACTGCCAATACCCAGAGTGTTCAGAGAGGGTGGCCAATTTGCTCCAGCCACTAGCCAAATGCTGGTAAAATATGAGTGTGGCTGGTAGATTTCACACAGAAAATAATAATTTACTATTGAGTGGCTGGTGTATTTGAATATTTATTTGCCAGTGACTGATAAATGTTCACACTTTAAGAAGTTCATTTCCCACCCTGATTCAGAAGCACTAAACACTGCTTTTCTTCCATTGATTCAGTTCATAGGTAATAATACCTGTAGAATCTGTGTGTAAAGGCACAGGTGAGTATAGGTGCTTTTTACTGGCAGAAGCTGTGAAAAATAGCAGGCGTCCAGCATCATGCGTCATTCATACTTGAACAACTGCAACACAAAGCCAGCGGTCAAACCAAAAATACTTAATCACACTGATCTTTGGGAATGAACGTAAAAGACCTTCTTCTCTTCCTCTTTTCTTTTTCTGACCTGTAATTTTCAGTTTGCAATTCAGTTTAAAATAAAAAAATAACAACTGTGATACATGAAATATAATCCTGGTTTCCTTTTCTCTGCTTGTGTTTCTATTTAGATGAATGATGCGATGGGCTTTGAGCTGCCATGGGTCTACTTTGTCAGTCTGGTCATCTTTGGATCCTTCTTTGTCCTCAACTTGGTTTTGGGTGTGTTGAGTGGGTAAGTTTTGGGTGTGACTATGTTTTGTTTTTGGGTCGTCTGTATGTCTCTCTTTCATAAATGCAATATCTCAGCAATGCGTGAAGGAAATTTCTTCAATTTGACTCAAGGATGAACTGATTAGAATTTTGTGGTCAAGTTTTTGGCCATAACTCAACAATTCATACACTAATTATGACAAAATTTCACACAACCTTTTATATCCAGAAGGTCAAAGGTCATGTTTGCTGTGACATCATAATGTTCTGCAAAAACACTTTTCTTAACATTATAACTCAAGAACAGAAGGGGAGACTGAGGTATTATGTGCTGCAGCCAGGTTGAAGATGTGTGAGAAACATCCACCTTTTAGAATTTGTAGCTTCTTTGCTGCATCATCCATATTTGAGGTATTGTGGTCCACCACAAACCCAATGGTTTTGCTGATATTGAGCTTGAGGTGACTGTTGTTGTACAATGTGATGAAGCTCTCTGTTAGTCCTTATATCCAGTATACTCACTCACTCACTTACTTACTCATCCACTCACTCCCAAGAAATTACTCACTGGAATCTGTTTTTTGTTTTTGTTTATCCTTTATTCATTCAGGGTCGGTTCACTGAGAGCGATGCTTTGTTTTGCAGGAACATGCTTTAATGTCAGTGTAGTGAAACTTCCATTTCCCCCCAAAATAGAACTAATAACTTTTATTAAAGGAGAAATTTAATCTATTTACTGTAATAAGTCATACAATTAAATGATAATATGTCATCAGACCTTAAGGTAACATGCAAAGTTGAAATACTTGTTTCTCTCATAACAATGCTACAACTGTGGTGTTCTCTGAAATATCTATTCAGGCCAGTAACTTGTATTGTTGTGTTCCCGTTTCACATTAATTAGAGTTCAAATTAATGTTCGCTAAAATAGTAAGTGTACCATTAAGTAATGGTTAAATTGAGCAGTATGTCAGTGGTATCTGGCAGGCAGTAAGGCAGGCAGGCAGTCACTGAATTCCAAGCGAGTGTATATTTTCAGAGCATTTTGGGCTTTTTTTAAGATAACGGGCTTAGCTTTGCATTGACAGACAACTGACAGTTACAATTAGCTGATCAACTTGCAGTCTAGGACTTGTCCTCACTTGTTTTTGTCAAATTACCTGAGCTTCCTCCAGTCTGAGGAAAACAACTCGATTCAGTTGATCTTTTATTAAATAGGATTTCAACCTATCTGTGGTTCCAACTCGCCATTTGAACCACAGTACTAATTTTTGGATGCACTGTTGTCACATATTGCTCCTTTGAATTCCTTTAAAGTCTAAACATGTTTAGAAAATGGATGGATTGATTGGTTGCTGCCTGTTATGCACAACTGAGTCCGTTCTGATCCTCTATATTATTATAGTGTTACTTGTCTCAGGTTTGACAGTTACATTGTGCTCTTCCCTCTCCAGAGAGTTTTCCAAAGAGCGAGAGAAGGCCAAGGCGCGGGGAGATTTCCAGAAGCTACGTGAGAAGCAGCAGCTAGAGGAAGACCTGAAGGGCTACCTGGACTGGATCACCCAGGCCGAGGACATCGACCCCGAGAACGAGGAGGAGGGAGACGAGGAGGGCAAGCGTAACCGTGAGTTACCTGGATTTAATTGATCTGCTATCCTTGTGTTAAGGAAAATGAAGAATGCAAACAGTCAGTTACCGAGCCATACAATCTTCTGCCAAAATCAAGCACCTATTGGCATGAACAAAAATATGTTGTTGCCAAAGCAACAGCAACATAAGTAAAACCTTTAAACAACATAACAAAAGCCTTTAAAAAATTCTGTGCATCTCTTTGCCCCATTGATTGTGAGAGGAGGCAGGTGAAGAGGGCAAACCGTTACTCATCTACTGTATCTGTTGTTATTCCACTCTGACAAGCTCACTGATGATTTGCCTTCAGTGTGTCATGAAGGAAATATTGTGTATACATCTGGAACAAATCAGCTGTGTGACTGTTCAGAAGGACATTGATGCATAATAATAATAATACATGACTTTTTCCCCACAGACATACTGACAGGTTACAGTTAGAAATGACATGCAAATGACAAACTATCTTACATGCAGTACTGTTGACTGTTGACTCCACACAAATGTCACTTTACAAAGATGCATTCAACATTCAATAGAATACAGACCATAGACCATTTGTACAGATAATGTGACTGGATCAGAGAAATTGGTACAAGTCTTGGCTACTCTGCTATTTGTATGGGACCAGCCAAAGTAAATGTGATATATGTGATTTTAGTTTACAGTACAGTTCTGTTGTAATGTGTCTCTAATTACCCTCTAATAAAGTCTAATAAGGGTCTAATAAAGGGTGTAACATTGTGTAATAAAGTCAGTTTTTGTCTAATTTGATATAAAGTACAGCTTGTTACATCCTATTAATGTACTGTAAAATAAAGTACGACCAACCATTTCTATTCCAGAAAACACACTGAACCAAAATGAGACATTCACCATCTGAAATATCATCACTATTCTGGCAAAATGATTGTTATTAAGCAAAGCATGTAATGGTTAGTGTTACAGTAGTTCTCTGAAGACATGTTCTTACCATCTGTTTTTCTATTTTGCTGCTATTTTACACTGCCTTTATATATTTCATTGCTGCGATTAAATAGGTCAAGGATAGAATTATTGACTTTCCTGTACATCTTCTGTTCGTCTACATCACTTGTATATGAGTC
The DNA here is from genome assembly GCA_027495735.1 of Lutjanus campechanus. NCBI lineage: Eukaryota > Metazoa > Chordata > Actinopteri > Lutjaniformes > Lutjanidae > Lutjanus > Lutjanus campechanus. The sequence goes on along the minus strand of JAJHUR010083741.1, from coordinate 56,975 downwards.
ACAATGTGCTGCAGTATCACACTGTTTATATAGATGTAAATATTACACATACAAAGATTATAAATGTAGTACACATAAATGCTCACTATTATCTCAGAACTGATGGAGACAAACTAAGCCAGCTAAGATGTGGGCAACAGCATTGCTCTGATTTTTGGCCTTTCCCATGGCGTGGCTTTGTGTTGCGCTGGTCATCACAACAACACAGGGGTAGATGTGGTTGTTTGGTTGTGTGTATGTGTGCATACAGTATGAAAGAGAACATTTAGCTCATTCTGATGTGGACAGGGATTATTGTGGGAACAGGATATTTCCACTCTGCATTATCCGGTGTTACAATCATCAGAAAAGAATTCAAATAACTGGACGCATTAAACTAGTTCTCTTAAAAATGCAGTTATGATTTACTTAAAAGAAATTTAAACACCAATCAAACATTTAAACACCATACAGTCTCTTCAAGTACTGTTATGTGAGAAGACAGGACACGACACTGTAGTGAAGAACATACAAATACAGCTTGACTTTGCAACATTATATTTTAGCATATTCAGACATGAATCGTTGTCATGGCAGCGATCATGATTCATGAACATAAAATAAATGGGATGTCATTTTGTACCAAGTTTATATGAACATCAGTTGATAGAAGAGTATGATGAAGACTCATGTTTATTTTTATCATCACTATCAGGAGGATTTTCAGTCCCCATACTGACTGATGTATGGGTTTGCTGTTATTGAATATCACAAGTCAAGAATTTTGTGACTGACCAAAGCCACATTACTAAGTCAAGACCAGTGCAAGTGGAAGGATAAGGAGTGAAATTAAGTCACACCAGTCGAAAAAGGAACTTTGTAGTCCAGTGATGCCTGCTGCAAAGCTCTGTGACAAACAGCTCATGAGTTATGAAAGGGTGCGTGGCTAAAATATAGAGCGCCAGAGGTCACCAATGATGAATGAACTCTGCTTAGTCCAATGATGACTTCTGAAAGTGCCTAAAACACACAGGTAACCAGTTGAGAAAGAGGCATGGCTGAAGTATAGTGGATTGATTTTTAGTACAGAGGACTGACAGAGAGCTGAACATTTTGATGCCCAGTGAAGTTGACCTTTGACCTTTTGGGTATCAAATGTCATCAACTCATCATTTTATCCTATTAGATATCTGTGGTTAATTTTGTCATAATTAGTGTATGAATTTGTGACTCATGGCCAAAAATGTGTTTAGTGAGGTCACCGTGACCATGGCCTGAATTGTACTCAGTTCAAGAAATGTGACATATAGTCACGTGTCGCTTTTACAGGTCCTCCAGCAACATCTTTCAACCATTTGGTTTTCTTTTCAACACAGATGAACCAAGCACATTGTATATCTAGATACAGCAAGAAGAAAACTAAAAAAGATTTCTTAGTTTTTTTTAGTTTCCTTGCAGCAAACAGGAAAGGAGAGAACTGACTGTTATTGGAGCACAGAAGAAAAAGGAGTGGGACTTTAGGAAGGGTAGTCAAGTGGCATTGTGGGTAATGTAGCTGCCAGGTTTTTGACAAAGTGAAAGAATGCATGAATTTGAAAAAAAAAAAAGTATTGCTGATTCTGCTGCATCAGTTTTGATCCTTTTTAAAACTGTCCATAGTGAATCTAACAATATTATTAAGTGCAATGCGAAGTCAGTGGAGTTATTTTTAAAGTCCATAGAATTTGAATAATTAATTTCAAATAATGAAATATATTTGCAGGACAGAATCCATAAGATGATTTTTTCCTTTATAAATGAACGCCTGGACTGGTGCCTGATTGTGTAATTAATAACACTGTCTGGACCCTAATCAATTTCAGTGTGCAGGGACATGAGTTCTGGGTGTAAATCATTAAAATCCATCTGCTCCTTTGAAAGAATGTGTGTTGTGAGCCTTAGTTATAGTACAAGTGTGTGATACTGTTTTGTCCTGTGGTGCTGTTGCTTGCAGCCTCGCCTCTCTTCTTAATAATGCTATAGTGCCTTTAAACCATTCACAGTGCAGTCAGTATACCGTGTACCAGTCAGTTCATATCCTCCAGTAATTGTCCTGCTTTTACCTCTGCTGCTAGACACCCAAGACACAACACACTAACTTTCTCTCCTTGATTCCCGCAGTGTCTCTGTGCCTTGTAAGAAACTGTCTGTAGATTGCTGCTAACATTAGTTTTTTTCCCCTCTGTCTCCTTTTTCTTCCTTTTGTTTGTTCATAGCTTCCTCTCTTTTCACCAATAGTTGTTTTCTTCTCTGCCTTTTATCCTCTGCTTTCTTACTGAAGTCTTGTTTATTGCTAATCCTTGCCAGTCTAATATTGTATTAATAGTTACTCTGTCCAGAAATCAGTGGCTGTGTATGAAATTTTTCACTCATTCACTACTCCCTACTCACTATTTACATGTAGGGATTTCTATGTAGAGAACTATAAGTTGTGCTCATTATATGATGAAGACAAAACACTTTCGGACACTACTTGAGGCATTTTCTCTATGCCGTTAATTACACCATTGATGTTTTTCCTTTCATGATGCATTGTGGTATACTTTTGAGTCACAACATAGGATCTAATAATGCTCATTATACATTTGGACAGCACTAAAAAATAGCAAACTCACCGTGTTGTGGACTATAAAAAGTCTATAAAGTATTATGACAAAGATGAATTGAGCAGGACATTTTACAGTCAGTGATCTTGGGTTTACAATCTAACAATGACACTGTTTCAAAACTACCTCAAACATCATCATTGGTATTTCTGTGCTGCAATTTTATATTATTTATCAGCATGGTACAGCTGCAATAAGCTAATACATAACAGCCTGGATGATGAACACTATATATTGTCTATTACTGTGGTCTAACACATATGACTATCATGCTTCGGTTAGCTAATATCTTCTGTAAAATGTCTTGTGCAAACAGTGCTCTAAGTTTTTATTCTGTCAGCACAAAACGTTGGGTTACTTGCATAATCCTGGTTCTCAGAGGAGCATGAGAGAGATGTCTCACTATGAGATACTGATATGAGGAGTTTCAAGGTGTCCTCGTTGTCATCGTCATAATCCAACTCCAGTATGTCCTCCAGAGGCAGAGCTGCTGTGGCTAGGTCCTTATAAGAGTATAAGAGTGGTTGGCAAGTAAGGGTCCTATTCTGACAAGCTAACTTGGCATGCTAGCCGTTGCTGGAGGCTCTTCACAGTGAAGCAGGCACAGTGCCGGCGTGAATCCGGGCATGTTCCAGCGCAAGGCAGCACAAGCTGACCTGGTGTGTTATTACTTGATATTTTATTTCCAAAAAAATGCAGAGCTGAGCCCTGGAGGCTCTGTCTCCTCTGGTGTGAGGGAGGGTAGCATCCATCTTTGTTAGCTGGAGTGCTAACACAGCTAATCTGCAAAAAACTTTACTATGAAACTGCTAGGCGAGCAAGGCTCTAGTTTCTTGTGAAGACTGGAGAAAGGAGCATAAAAACAGCGAGTTCCCGGGACCAGAGTGGTAGTGAAGATAGCTCCAGT
>JAJHUR010083741.1:38275-53424 GCA_027495735.1 Lutjanus campechanus | reverse complement strand
AATGTGTGTTGTGAGCCTTAGTTATAGTACAAGTGTGTGATACTGTTTTGTCCTGTGGTGCTGTTGCTTGCAGCCTCGCCTCTCTTAATAATGCTATAGTGCCTTTAAATCATTCACAGTGCAGTCAGTATACCGTGTACCAGTCAGTTCATATCCTCCAGTAATTGTCCTGCTTTTACCTCTGCTGCTAGACACCCAAGACACAACACACTAACTTTCTCTCCTTGATTCCCGCAGTGTCTCTGTGCCTTGTAAGAAACTGTCTGTAGATTGCTGCTAACATTAGTTTTTTTCCCCTCTGTCTCCTTTTTCTTCCTTTTGTTTGTTCATAGCTTCCTCTCTTTTCACCAATAGTTGTTTTCTTCTCTGCCTTTTATCCTCTGCTTTCTTACTGAAGTCTTGTTTATTGCTAATCCTTGCCAGTCTAATATTGTATTAATAGTTACTCTGTCCAGAAATCAGTGGCTGTGTATGAAATTTTTCACTCATTCACTACTCCCTACTCACTATTTACATGTAGGGATTTCTATGTAGAGAACTATAAGTTGTGCTCATTATATGATGAAGACAAAACACTTTCGGACACTACTTGAGGCTTACTTTTTTAAAGTATTATGACAAAGATGAATTGAGCAGGACATTTTACAGTCAGTGATCTTGGGTTTACAATCTAACAATGACACTGTTTCAAAACTACCTCAAACATCATCATTGGTATTTCTGTGCTGCAGTTTTATATTATTTATCAGCACGGTACAGCTGCAATAAGCTAATACATAACAGCCTGGATGATGAACACTATATATTGTCTATTACTGTGGTCTAACACATATGACTATCATGCTTCGGTTAGCTAATATCTTCTGTAAAATGCCTTGTGCAAACAGTGCTCTAAGTTTTTATTCTGTCAGCACAAAACGTTGGGTTACTTGCATAATCCTGGTTCTCAGAGGAGCATGAGAGAGATGTCTCACTATGAGATACTGATATGAGGAGTTTCAAGGTGTCCTCGTTGTCATCGTCATAATCCAACTCCAGTATGTCCTCCAGAGGCAGAGCTGCTGTGGCTAGGTCCTTATAAGAGTATAAGAGTGGTTGGCAAGTAAGGGTCCTATTCTGACAAGCTAACTTGGCATGCTAGCCGTTGCTGGAGGCTCTTCACAGTGAAGCAGGCACAGTGCCGGCGTGAATCCGGGCATGTTCCAGCGCAAGGCAGCACAAGCTGACCTGGTGTGTTATTACTTGATATTTTATTTCCAAAAAAATGCAGAGCTGAGCCCTGGAGGCTCTGTCTCCTCTGGTGTGAGGGAGGGTAGCATCCATCTTTGTTAGCTGGAGTGCTAACACAGCTAATCTGCAAAAAACTTTACTATGAAACTGCTAGGCGAGCAAGGCTCTAGTTTCTTGTGAAGACTGGAGAAAGGAGCATAAAAACAGCGAGTTCCCGGGACCAGAGTGGTAGTGAAGATAGCTCCAGTCTATGGGCAGTTACACCAGCTAGACTGGAGCAGGTTGAGTTATGCTCTGAGGTGAGAACAGGTGTGTTTAAATGATGCTGCATGTGTGCAAGCTATTTAAGGGCAGGTAGATCTGCCTGATGTGGACGTCATGATCAGCGGTCAATCAGGATTAATGTAATGAGATTAAAACTTCTGAAGAATATGCAGGGAGGCGTATCCCATAGCGAGACATCAAAATGAATGCTATGAATGAGAACTATCTCCTCACCTACTATATTGTATGAAGGTGTTTTTAATCTTTCTCCTTCCTGCTACATGCCAATCAACTTTATATTAGAAGTGAATATAACGGATGAATTTTACTGTAGCAGGACAACATAGTCCAGGCTCAGATTCTAACGCCAGTCTGTTATGCCAAGAGGACATTACTGTACATGTATGTCCTTTAGATACACTTGTTTCGCAGCTTTTCTGGACATGGTAGCTGTGTCTGGACTGTAGTTTGTATTGCAGCTGTCTCTTGTCGTACTTTCCTCTCTTTCTCTCTTGTTCTGCTGTGTACTGACTCACTGCTTCCTCTGCTGTCTGGCTGTATGAACTGCATGTTGGTAACACCAAGGGGTCACGCTGGCTGACCTCACTGAGAAGAAGAAAGGAAAGTTTGGCTGGTTCACACAGTCCACAGAGACCCAGGGTAAATGTGTGTGCCCAAGTGTCTGGGAGTGTGTGTGTGTGTGTGTTTTTTTGCACATGTTCATCAGACCAGTTCATCTTTGTCCTTGAGGTTGCTTGCCTCTGCCTGCATGTGCTTTGCTTACACCTTTGTATTTGCATGCTGTCTGTTGTTTGTTCCCGAAACATAAGAAAATTCATTTCATCCAGCACATACACCTCATCATCCATTATCTCTGAACTCCTTTACATCACATTGTTCCCTTCCAGCAACTCTTACTTGCAAGTGAAATGAATCAACACTTCATTCTTTGGAACAGATGAAAGGCTGAAGGGGAGTGTGTTCTGAGCGGCAACATCTTCTCAGAAAGTCACTAAGTGTATGGGAAAGCATGGGCCAAGGAAGCACCTTTTAAATTTTGGTGCAGATCCATATTACAGAGTGGATACACAATTATATTTTACTTTTGTGAACCTTGTGCCAAAAGGCCTTGAGGAAGGTCTACACTCTCTGAATGCTCTTCCAGTTTCTTTATAATTTTTTACTGATATAACTACTTTTGACAATTGCATGTAACTAACGATATTTAGTTAAACGGTTCCTTTTAAAAAAAAATGTGTGTCTGTGGGCACCCGTCCCTTTGTATTTAGTCAAAAGACCAAAACAAAACAAAACTGGATCCAATGTGGATCGAACAACCAGTCAGGGTTAGCTAGCACATAACTAGCCAATTACTTTGACTCTGTACAAACAAGAGTCATCCAGGTGATGCATGTCATTGTGTCTTTCTTACCTCTGAGTCACACATAACTAGCCAAACAGAACTGCCAATTAGTTACAACAGTTTGCAACCTTGACGTTCTGCTTCAAGCCCACCAATGCATGGGCATGTGGATGTGAGGTGTTAGAGGAGTGCTATGAGGCAGCAGAGAGAGACGGAAGGTTTTGCATTGAGTGTGTTCAGATTGCCTACTGCAGCTGTGGAGACGCAGGAACACATGTCCAGTAGCACATCATAAAAGATACGGCATAAAGTATGCTTTTAAAAAAACTATTTTAGATGTTTGGTCGATTAATTTGCCACATTTGACATGCTTTATTTATTTATTCATTTTATTTATTTTTTTGCCAATAAAATGTATTTAACTTGTGCTTATTTTGGTACCAGTTGAAAATTACACCCTGGCACACCTTCTAATGTAAAGTAATGCATAGAAATAAAATACATCATTGTTTTCGGATATTCTCAGGCCTGTGAATGGAAATTGCCAAAATATTTGTGTTCTGATCCCTCACGCAATCATAATCATTTTTAATTCCTTCCATTGTCACTTAAAAAGGCAGCATTTTATGCATGTACACTATATATGAGTTCCAGTATACTGTATATTGTAATCTTGTGATTATGTAACTAATACTTGTTGCAGCACACAGACCTGGACCAAATACACTGATCAAATATTTAAACTGAGCAATGCAATTGGTACTGAAAAGATTCAACATTCAACACAAATTAAACAGAGTAACTGTATTTTTATTCTGATAGTGTTTTCAATTGATAAATTGTTTTAAAAATGACAGAAATGTTTTGCAAAGTCCGATTTGACTCAGGTCTGGCAGCATGTACTCACTGTGACTTGATCTATGCAGAAACCTTCAAATTCATCAATTTTCAGTGTTCACAAAACAGGACAGTTGGTTTCACATGGTGGAACCCAGGGTCCACCCAAATTGGATACTGTCAGTCTCTATCTTTAAGAACAAAAATGCTCTGTAATTAAGGAAAAACCTGGCAGAAATTCATTTCTGTTAATGTCAAAGTTTTAGGAGTTACACCAGCATTTTCTATTTACACCTGCATTGTTTTGTGTTTGTGTTCTGGTGGTTTGGCTTGGCCTATAAGCTATGTGACAAAATTTGAAAAAAAAAATGTGAAAAAATTCAGCACATACACAATAGTTTCAGTCTAATGTGTGATTCCCTATACTGTACATTACAGTAGATAAGAGAATTGTTTTTTATATTCTTTTAAATATGGTTTTCTATATATATTTTAAAAAATAGCTTTTGATTTAAAAATACATTTCATCAGCCTTAAACCAAGCCAAACCAAAAATGCATGGGTGTCAATAGGAAAATCTATTATAATTTGAAATGTAGTAGTTAAACCTTTTTCCATCAGGACACAGTTTTATGTCCTCAACCTTTTTGTTAACTTGCCACCTTATCATCTCACCTTACTTTGTTGTTTTGTTTGTATGTGTGTGTGTCATATGCCAGCGAGCATACCCACTAGTGAGACAGAGTCGGTGAACACAGAGAATCACAATGGAGCGGAGGACAAATCGCCCTGCTGTGGACCACTGTGGTGAGTGGGACATGTTATTACCCTGAGCTAATAAAAGAGATTTACCACTTATTATCATATTATCTGATTGAGGACAGTCAGTGGACACAATGGCTGGTTTTACTTATTACAGGGTTTCTGCAGGTCCTTGAAACTTTGTAGTCCAAAATCCAATCATCTGGATTTTAGGTCTTAAAAAGTCTTCAATACAATTTCAACAGATTGAAATTGATTGGATTATGAAGTTAACGTTACTTTTACAAAGTTGCAATAATCAGTCGCCCTTTTATTATTTTGTTTTTCTATGGCAACAGCTGCACATGTTGATGCAGTACTACTTGTGGCAATGTCCTGTTGAGGCTTATACAATATGTCTTTGCTTTATATCCAAAGTTTCAGCCTCTCTGCCAATTTTTCCCAGTGGCCACTCACGGCATTACAACAACAACAACAACAACAAAAAATAAATAAATAAATGAATAAATGAAAAGATAAAAATTCCCCACTGGCCCAAAAAGCATTTTCTTCCATAAACCACTATTTTAAAAGAGACGTGTAAAACTGTTACAGGACACCTCGAACTGCAAAGAAGGTCAATAATGACACTTTCTATCATGAATTTTTGATTCAAGGAGGTTTCATATTTGTAAAACTTTGCTCACCTGGCACATAAGCCAGGTGAGCAACTCTCAACTGAATGGGCGCCATCTTTGCGTACTATATCTAGTTCATTATACTACATCTATGATATAAAGGTATCAGAATCACACAGGAAATCAGAAAAGCATAAAGCTGCCATAAAAAGCCACCAGCTTAGCTTGTTGAAACCTGCAGAAACCCTGTTTAATTAAAAATGTGACTCAAACATCGAGTGCTCTTGTTGTTGCCCTTTATTTAAAAGTTGCCTCGTCTTTTATTCTCCCCAGTCAAAAAATTACTAAATCAAAGTGCAGGTTAGTACCTTGGTGGTGTATGACACTGCATGGTAGATGCTTTCTTCATTCATTTATTTGACTCAACTCATCTTGCATGGTTCATTCTCACCTCATATTTGAATCAGATCCCCAATGTTTTTATCAAATGTTTTGTGTCTGATAAAGTGTCTGTCATGTTTTGTTTCTAACCAACCAGTCTTGACTTAATCCTGATCTCGCTACAGTTTCATTATTGTGTTTTTTCCCTGTTTACTCACTTAAAATCCACCCCAGCCCATTTAATTACTACTTTTACTAATACTGATATTGTGTTTTCAATTTATGAGTTAATTCCAAAATGTGTTAAATTCGCTTTTTTCTCCACTAAGAAAAGTTTTATTTGTGGAATATTAAGTGTAAATTTGGATCTAAACTTTTCTAAATATGGTCGTACTTACTCTGATCATTGATTCTGAAGTGGAGTTATTTGTCTGTCAGTCGTCAGTGGCGACGGTGGAACCGTTTCTGTCGCAGGAAGTGTCGAGCAGCTGTGAAATCGGTGACATTTTATTGGCTGGTCATCATCCTGGTGTTCCTCAACACTCTCACTATCGCCTCTGAGCACTACAACCAGCCAGACTGGCTGACTGAAGTACAAGGTATCTATTTTGATCTGTTCTGTTCTGTCTGTAAACATATATTTAGATCAGTTTTCATGACTTCGTTCAACTATATTATTTGGTCCTAAAATAAGACCTCTCCTCTCCAGATGCAGCCAATAAAGTTCTCCTGGCGATGTTCACCTTGGAGATGCTGGTGAAGATGTACAGTTTGGGGCTGCAGGCCTACTTTGTGTCCCTGTTTAACCGCTTTGACTGTTTCGTGGTGTGTGGAGGCATCATAGAGACCATCCTGGTGGAGCTGGCCATCATGTCTCCGCTGGGCATCTCTGTTTTCCGCTGTGTACGACTCCTTAGGATCTTCAAGGTCACACGGTGAGCAACAGAAAGTCATGTGTTTGTTGTCTAGATGTGATAAAGACTTAAATGTTTCAAACCATATTACTTCTTTCATTCTTCCACACTTTCCCCTAAAATCAAAAATGCATATTTTCCACTGGCCTATAGTGCTATTTAGAAAGACATTTTGGGAATGAGACTCAACAATCAGCTGTATTACTGACCTGTGATTTGCCAAAGTCTCCTGTCACGAACAAGATTTTCTAAAGGCTGAAAACAGCCTAGAGGAGGGACAGAGGTCTAGTAAGATAAAAAATGTACATGTAGGCTTATTGATATGGTATTAAGTTTTAAGCTGACGGAGCACCTGGGTAGCTCAGTTGGTAGAGCGTGTGCCCCAAGTATGGAGGCTGTGAGTCCTCTGCAGTGGCTGTGGGTTAAACTCCTGCCTGCGGCCCCTTGCTGCATGTCATTCTCCGACTCTCTCTCCCCATTTCCTGTCATATCTTCAGCCTTCCTGTCAATTAAAGGTAAAAAAGCCCCCAAATTATATTTTTTTAAAGTTGCAAGCTGACTGTGCTGTGGCTTTAGAGGAGACAGGATCCAGAACAGCTTCCTGCTGGCAGAGTCCAGTCTCTGACTAACACGATGTTTACTATTAATCCAGAAAAACTTCCCCATTGTACTTTGTAGATAAGTTTATAATAACTCATTAATAGTTCTTGTCAATAAGTTGTTTTCATGTTTTTTTTCCTTACTGAATGCCAAAAATGTGACACATATAGATTGTCTTTGATATTAGTCTGTCACCAGGGGGCTGCTGCCACTCAGTTTAAACAGACAACTAAAGGGCACCCTGAGCTTTAGTATTAGTGGCAATATCTAATGAAGGCACTGACTCAAAAATAAAAACAAACATACCAAAAAAGTTTGTTTGTGCGTGTATGTTTGACATTTGGTGCATTTGTCTGCGTGTTAACTTGATTTATATTTTTTCCTCTCCAGTCATTGGGCATCTCTCAGTAACCTGGTAGCTTCTCTGCTTAACTCCATGAAGTCCATCGCCTCCCTGCTGCTGCTGCTCTTCCTCTTCATCATTATCTTCTCCCTGCTCGGCATGCAGCTTTTTGGGGGCAAGTTCAATTTTGACGAGACTGTGACCAAAAGGAGCACGTTTGATAACTTCCCCCAGGCCCTGCTCACTGTGTTCCAGGTGAGGTTTTATTCGCTTCATTTGGATACGATCTGGAAGAACATTGAATCATAGTGTCTGTGAAGGTTTGAGCTGGTTCAACATTCACATTACACAATAAAAATCTTTGTCAAACAATCTCTGCTTGGGGCAAATAGATCAGCATTTAAGCATTTTACAAATTCAAATTTAAAAATCTCAATAGCAACAATAAACATCAATAAATCTACTCCACCACACTGCAGGCTGTGAGGTTTTAAAGCCAGAGATCTCGACCACCTGACCAAGAAATCATTAGGCCATATTTTAATCGACTAGCACAGTGGAAGGTCTTGGGTGCACAGACTGTATAGGCGTCTCCAAGCACACTTGCTATTTTGGGTCATGTATGTGCAGCAGCATAAAGCGCAAAAGGGCTGAATGGAGTAGAATATAAATCACAGTGTGGTGAATAATAAATACACATTAATATCATCTCCAGTCAGTCACTGGTCTCAGCAAATGTAAAATTGCTTCTTCAGGAAATCCTATCATTTTCCTTTTAAAAATACTGTCAGAATGCACCATGACAATACAAATAAATAGTGAAAAAAATGCTAATGTCAATCTGACTTTTTCAGTCTGAAACGGTTTCTATGTACCCTGTTTTTCCTTCGCTGTTCAAAAAGACCAGACTCTACTGATAAAAACTGTAATTACCTCTCTGGTCTACAGAGAGTAACAGTAACACAAACGAACAAAAAAAGCAAAGTCACATAAACACAAATATATATATATATATATATATATATATATATATATATATATATATATATATATATATACTGTATATATATATATGTATATCTACTAGCACATGGTCACAGTATATTTAAACATATATATGCCCTATAATATATCTAACTTACAGACATTTCTCTTAAATCGGTCACAGAATAAATTGAACAGATTGAAGTGGCTTCCTCTGTATATTGTGTTTGCCAGATCTTGACAGGAGAAGACTGGAACACGGTGATGTATGACGGCATCATGGCGTACGGCGGTCCGGCCTCTTCTGGAATGGTTGTCTGCATTTACTTCATAATCCTCTTCATCTGTGGAAACTGTATCCTCCTGCTGACATGCTCACACACGTGCCACACATGAAACACTGACAAAAACAACAGCAACACATTTTCTTGCATAACTTCCATGTGTGATAAAGTTGTGATTTAATAAGGAGCAGGTTGTGGATGTTGTTTCATATTCATCAAGCCCAGGTGTTTTTTTTTCACGTTGCTCAGTGTTTTCTCCTTAAGTCACACGACCAGACATCCTGCTAAACGTCTTCTTGGCCATCGCTGTTGACAACCTGGCAGACGCTGAGAGCCTCAACACAGCACAGAAGGAGGAAGAAGAGGCCAAGAAGAGGAAGAATAGTGCCAAGTACAGCCTCAATATTACACATTTTAATTGTTTAATTGTTTTTCTAGACTTTTGTCACAAGCACGTTCTGTTCACAGAAAAAAAACCCAGCCCTCTGCCTTGTTAGTTACTCCCTGTTTTATCTTTCCTAACAGGGACGCGATCACAGATAAGAAAAGAGTGGAAATAATGGAAAGCAAGGATGGAGAGGCCAAGGTAAAGCTCTCTTCATAAGTCATGCAATTTTGATTGTTAAAAGAATGTTAATAATTACAACCATTTGTCATAAAGTGCATTATTCATATAGTTTTCATTTTTATAATGCTGAACCTGATGACTGTGTGTAGGTGCCAGTAGAGGTCTTGCTGGAGGATGACAAAGAGTTGTATCCTGCCATCAACTCTCCAGGTAAAAGTGACTTGTTTTCACTGACCAGGACAACCCAAACCAATAATCCATCAGTTTATCCAATTTCAACGTTTTATGATTGACTGGAAGCTTCAACTTTCAGAAAAATCAAAGGAAAAAAAATATTATTATTATTATTATTATTACAAAATACAAGGAGGAGGCAAAACCTAACATTTTACATGAACACTGCCCAAAATATTGGGCAAAAAGATCAAAATAACTCTGCTTTTGTTTCTTAGTGTCTGATGATGATGACAATAATGAAGACCTCCCAGAAGTCCCATCAGGGCCCCGCCCTCAGAGGCTGTCTGACCTCACCATCAAAGAGAAGACACCGCCCATCCCGGCGGGCAGTGCATTCTTCATCTTCAGCAGCACCAACCCGTGAGTCAGAATCACAAATAACACAAACAACTCAATAATCAGTAACAGCAGAGGCAGAAAGCTCAAATTAAAGATGTGTCTGAAAACCAGACTTGCTGCTCTACTCACTGTACAATCTCTGCCTCTGTGCCTCCTCCTGTCTCCATTTCTTCTTCGTTGTTTTACTTTCTGCTGTAGGTTTCGTGTATTCTGTCATAAGCTGATCAACCATCAGATCTTCACCAACCTCATCCTGGTCTTCATCATGCTCAGCTCCGTCTCTCTGGCTGCTGAGGACCCAATACGCAACTTCTCTGCTCGCAATATCGTACGTATACTATTACTGTGACTATCGTCCTAAAGGTCCTACCCAAATTTATTTACTCATTGTATTTGGAGGGTTTTTTATGTCTCAAAGTAGCTGACAAACAGCCTTTTTCACAGAAGACACTTTGATATGTGACAACAGGAAAAGCACAGTTGTAAAACAATAAATAAATTATGGCTCAAGTCCATTTAACTGATTAAGTTTTGGGGTCCTGCTATTGTTTAGTCTGTCACACTGTCACTTCTAAGAGTGACGCTCAAATAGAACAGAGCCATCATTAATGTTTAACACCTGACAAATCCAACTGTCTTCTGTGAGAAAGGCCTGTGGAAAACACTTTTTGGCAAATCCAACTGTCAGATAACATAAAATTTTACCACCTTCCTCAGCTACGTAGAAACACACAGTATGTGGGCAGCACTTTGATGCAAGAAAGTTAGGTATATTTACTCATACAGTATGTGAGACCATCATTAGTTTCTAGATCTATCTATCTATCTATCTATCTATCTATCTATCTATCTATCTATCTATCTATCTATAGAAAATACAGACTTTACATTGTACCTTTATTATATGTTTTTAATTATTATTTTTCTTGATGAATTCATTACTTAGGAATGATGTAATTTGTTGATAAGTTACTGATGATATTATTGTGGGACTAACTGTATGGAAAAGTTGTAACTTTTGTGAGTTTCTCACTGATGTTAGGAAGATTACATAAGAGAGGTATATTTCACTTTTAAAGGTCCAGTGTGTAGGATTTACGGGGATTTATTTGCAGAATATAACAGAAATTAAATATAATCTTCATACATATGCTTTCATTAGTGTATAATAATGTGAAGATATGAGTCATTGTGTTTTTGTTACCTTTGAATGAGCCCTTTATATCTACAGAGGGCACAGGCTCTCTTCCATGGGGCAGCCTACACTCCTCTCCTACACACTTAGAACAGGAGGTGAAAGCTCACCAATTATACCAACATGTCAGTGTGTAGGACCTACACACAGTTCCTTAAATTCTTTGCTCAGCTGATGTATTTAGGAAACATTATGCACTTTTTATGTGCATGTCCAGACATCGCTAATGGCAATTCAGAGTGTGCTATACTGACCAAGAAAAGGTTTGGGCATCCATGAATTTTCCTGCTCATCTAGCTGTGAAGCAATGCATGAACCACTGGCTTACAGGATGCATTGCCACCGAGCTTGTGACTCCCACACCCGTGGTCTTGTGTTATCACCACCCTAGCCTCTCGCTATTACTTTGTTGGCATAGCGTTCAACACTCATCTAGCATGTGGCCTTGCTATGTAGAGTTGGAGACTAGAAATCCAGGCTGAAAAAGGCTGTAGTTCTTCCTGCATCCAGTGACATTGCCATGACATAACTGGATGCAGGAAGAACTACAGATTTTGCAGCTGAAGAACTCAGTTTTCTTGGTCAATATAGAACACACTGAGGAATTTATTCAATTGACTCCACTTACCATCAACACTGACTTCCTCATTAAAACTTTCCCTTCAAATTTGGGGATTTAATTTGGGCAACAATTATAAATATCTCAATTTATGGATTAGAAATTTTTTTCTGGTGCAGCACTGCTTGCACTGATAACAGTATGTTTACATTAAAACCTTGCCTCATGCAGCTTTAATGTGAGAGAGGTTATGTTTCATCTGTGTTTGACTCTTACTGTATTTATATACTGTATGTTGCTGTGCTGATATCCTGGAATGACTTGATGACTTGAACTTGTGCATTGCCTCTTGCAGATACTTGGTTATTTTGACTATGCTTTCACCGCAATCTTTACTGTTGAGATCCTGTTGAAGGTAAATGAGCTTTGTGCTGTGTTGTGCTGTGCTGAGTAGAGCTTCAGTAACCCTGCGTGCTTATGTCACTCTGATTGCCTCCTCAGATCCTAGGCTATGCAGACTATGTCTTCACTAGTATGTTTACATTTGAGATCCTTATAAAGGTAAACAATAACAACTATTGCGCTGCCTCTGCAACAACCCTCCACTTCCAAGCTTGCTGAACACGTCCTCTTTCCCCTCATTTTTTGTCTCTATAATTTTTGGTCAAAATGGCCGCCTGCTTGTCTTGTTGTCATGGCGCCAATCCGTCAACGTGGAGATCATGCGTTTTCGTCAGATAATTTTTTGTCTGTCAGTCACTTTTCCATCACGGCCCACCTCCCCTCTTCATCCTCGACCAGTTTATGGACCAGTGGCTCTCCAGAGTACAACTACTTGTTTTGCTATTCCCAAACATGACAGTTGCTTTATTTTTAACCTCCCGAAGATTAAACAAAACATGCTTTAATTGGCACTCTGATTCTGATGGCATTTTGAAACAACTGTTTTCATTTTTTGAAACGTTGAATCTTTGTCAACACCACTGACTAATCGATTCACATATTTTGAACATTTTTTGATTTTTAATTAGAGGGATCTTTGTTAAATTTTAAATATCCTGGACTGTGGAGAGATGAACTTGAACATATCCCACTGCCTGATTGCATTCTGTACACACAGATGTGCCCCCCTCCTTAATTTTTTCATGTCTGTTTTGCACGTCCAAAAAATGTGCTTGAAGAAATCCACAGAAATCAGGAACAATTGCTGTTAGAATGAAATCCTCTGCCTTACCCCTTTGCTCGCTGCATGCCTCCACCAGGTAAATCTCATGTATTATGGCTTGAGCCTAAAATTCAATCAGGACGAGATTAAAGGCCCTGTTTCAGGGAAAGTGTTCCCTAGCTTAATCTGGACCGGAAATGAGTGTAGTGGCTTTTGGATAATGTTCCCTATGTCATGTCTGAACATTTTGCATTGTTTATGATCTGCCTCTGTGTGTTTTTGTCTGTGTGTGTGTGTGGTGTGTATAGGTGTGTGTGGCGTGTGTGTGTGTGTGTGTGTGTGTGTGTGTGTGTGTGTGTGTGTGTGTGTGTAGGTGTGTGTGTGCCTACAGTACTGCACATGTGCAATATTCATCTCTGACCACAATATTTTTGAAGTGCTTTCAGTGTCTTTAAAGGGATAGTTCAGATTATTTGAAGTGGGACTGAATGAGATAACAGTGCATAGTGTATTACCTACAGTAAACTGCAGCTGGTACGCCCCCAGTTTTGAGAAAGAGAGAGGAGTGCCAGCATGGAAACTAAGCAATGTACTGCTGTGGACTGGGTCAAAGCGTACGCTGTATTTGGAATATTTTCATGACCTAGTGGGAGTACTCAAAGTCAACTGAGAATCTTCAAGTTGGTTATCAGTGTTCATTGCAGTAACAGGATAGAACAGATAGAAGCTTAAAATGCACAGAGAAAACATTTTAATGAGGAACTGTAAATAAGAGGAATCATAAATATATTTTTAGAGTAGCTGTAGCACTTACTTAAAAAAATCTTTGTTACAACATGTGCTGGTGGTTAATTGGTGAGAGGAAAGAACAGCTGGTAAACAAGATTCAGCTGTGGTTGTTTAGCTGCATCACTGTACACAGAGAAATGTAACAGCAGGACAGGCTGTAAACTTCACTCTAAATCACCACAAACGCAAAACTAAAGGTGATGTGCTGTTAGTCACTTCACCAGAGCGCACCAGCAGAATGCACAGGGCAGGCGATGCTTACTTGTTTGCTTGTTTTTGTTTTTGCCACTGACAGGGTCAGATTGGTATTCTACCTGTCTGACAACATTATGGAAAGGAGCAAGACAGTGATAGACTTTTTAAAGAGTAAGATACACCAGACTCACCGGGCTGCCTTCGTAAAACATCATCATCAGCTTTGTTCAAACTCAACAGAAACAAAATACAACTCACTAAAAATATTGTTGGTCTATATATATTGGTCTATAGTCACTTTTGCTTTCTCTGACTGTGGAAAATTGGATGATGTGAGTCTTCTTGGTAAAACATACTCATGAATGCTGGTATAGGAATTTAGGGTGGTGGATTGAACCGAAAAAAACAACAACTAATCATTGAATATTTGCACTGGACAGCCAAATCTGATTTGACTCAAAAAGATCTTAGTTGGGGACAACCCTGTATCAGCTGTTGTATTGCTCCTTCCAAAGCCACCAGACTCTTTTGGCAAAAACAATATTTTTTACCTGGCAGCACACAGGAGCTGCTCCTTTTCTGCTGCCTCAATCTGTTAGTTAACTCGATTGTGTTATTGTGTGACTGCTGTGAATCTGAACCCTTTAAAATACCAAATACACAGACTATGGAAGTACCTCATACAGCCCCATTTCAAAACACCTGAACTATGACTTTAAAGTTGCTCTTGTGAGTGTAAATCCAGGCTTACCTTGTCAATATTACCCAAAATTGCTTGAAAACATTGCTTGAAACTGTTGTTGCACAATATCAGAAGTACTTGTCTGTTCATGTGTGCGCTTGTCCTGGATAATGTAATTATGTTACATAATTTCAATGCAGGACCATCAGCTGGGAAATCACATTATGTTGTTTTGGTGCACACAAAATTGATAGTTTAGTACTAACAGTAACAGATCATGTAAATAGTAATAACAGTCATTTGAGTCCCATGTCAGCTGCCTGACATGAAGCTGTCCTCATGTGTGTGTTTGATGGTGAATCTGTCTTCTTTAGTCCTCACTCTTGTCTTCCCTCTGCCCAGATGACAGCGTTTGGAGCTTTCCTTCATAAAGGAGCATTCTGTAGAAACTACTTCAACCTTTTAGACCTGCTGGTCGTCGGTGTGTCTCTGGTCTCCTTTGGCATTCAGTACGTATTGTGTAATCTTTTTTTGAGGTCTTTGTTGAAATGTAACAGGTGTTGCAATCATATAAAACATTCCTCTTTGCTCTGCAGGGTTTAAATGAATGCCTTTATGACAACATGTCCTTGAAGTGCTCGACTGAATCCACTGATGTGTTTTATCTGTAGGTCTTCTGCAATCTCAGTGGTGAAGATTCTCCGTGTTTTGAGAGTCCTCCGTCCGCTCAGGGCCATAAACAGAGCAAAGGGACTAAAGGTCAGAATGCAATAATGCAGCATGGTGCGGTCTGTATCCGTATATGTGTGTCTGTGTCTTACTATCTTGTTTGTTTCAAATA
>JAJHUR010083741.1:0-38255 GCA_027495735.1 Lutjanus campechanus | reverse complement strand
GAGGTGTGTGTGTGTGTGGCGTGTGTGGGTGTGTGTGTGTGTGTGTGTGTGTGTGTGTGTGTGTGTGTGTGTGTGTGTGTGTGTGTGTGTGTGTGTGTGCCTACAGTACTGCACATGTGCAATATGCATCTCTGACCACAATATTTTTGAAGTGCTTTCAGTGTCTTTAAAGGGATAGTTCAGATTATTTGAAGTGGGTCTGAGTGAGATAACAGTGCATAGTGTATTACCTACAGTAAATTGCAGCTGGTACGCCCCCAGTTTTGAGAAAGAGAGAGGAGTGCCAGCATGGAAACTAAGCAATGTACTGCTGTGGACTGGGTCAAAGCGTACGGTGTATTTGGAATATTAGTAGTATTTGGAAGTATTTGGAAGACCTAGTGGGAGTACTCAAAGTCAACTGAGAATCTTCAAGTTGGTTATCAGTGTTCATTGCAGTAACAGGATACAACATATAGAAGCTTAAAATGCACAGAGAAAACATTTTAATGAGGAACTGTAAATAAGAGGAATCATAAATATATTTTTAGAGTAGCTGTAGCACTTACTTAAAAAAATCTTTGTTACAACATGTGCTGGTGGTTAAAACTTCACTCTAAATCACCACAAACGCAAAACTAAAGGTGATGTGCTGTCAGCCACTTCACCAGAGCGCACCAGCAGAAGGCACAGGGCAGGCGATGCTTACTTGTTTGCTTGTTTTTGTTTTTGCCACTGACAGGGTCAAATTGGTATTCTACATGTCTGACAACATTATGGAAAGGAGCAAGACAGTGATAGACTTTTTAAAGAGTAAGATACACCAGACTCACCAGACTGCCTTCGTAAAACATCATCATCAGCTTTGTTCAAACTCAACAGAAACAAAATACAACTCACTGAAAATATTTTTGGTCAACTATAGGAGAACGCACACTTTTGCTTTCTTTGACTGTGGAAAATTGGATGCTGTGAGTCTTCTTGGTAAAACATACTCATGAATGCTGGTATAGGAATTTAGGGTGGTGGATTGAACTGAAAAAAACAACAACTAATCATTGAATATTTGCACTGGACAGCCAAATCTGATTTGACTCAAAAAGATCTTAGTTGGGGACAACCCTGTATCAGCTGTTGTATTGCTCTCTCCAAAGCCACCAGACTCTTTTGGCAAAAACAATATTTTTTACCTGGCAGCACACAGGAGCTGCTCCTCTTCTGCTGCCTCAATCTGTTAGTTAGCTCGATTGTGTTATTGTGTGACTGCTGTGAATCTGAACCCTTTAAAATACCAAATACACAGACTATGGAAGTACCTCATACAGCCCCATTTCAAAACACCTGAACTATGACTTTAAAGTTGCTCTTGTGAGTGTAAATCCAGGCTTACCTTGTCAATATTACCCAAAATTGCTTGAAAACATTGCTTGAAACTGTTGTTGCACAATATCAGAAGTACTTGTCTGTTCATGTGTGCGCTTGTCCTGGATAATGTAATTATGTTACATAATTTCAATGCAGGACCATCAGCTGGGAAATCACATTATGTTGTTTTGGTGCACACAAAATTGATAGTTTAGTACTAACAGTAACAGATCATGTAAATAGTAATAACAGTCATTTGAGTCCCATGTCAGCTGCCTGACATGAAGCTGTCCTCATGTGTGTGTTTGATGGTGAATCTGTCTTCTTTAGTCCTCACTCTTGTCTTCCCTCTGCCCAGATGACAGCGTTTGGAGCTTTCCTTCATAAAGGAGCATTCTGTAGAAACTACTTCAACCTTTTAGACCTGCTGGTCGTCGGTGTGTCTCTGGTCTCCTTTGGCATTCAGTACGTATTGTGTAATCTTTTTTTGAGGTCTTTGTTGAAATGTAACAGGTGTTGCAATCATATAAAACATTCCTCTTTGCTCTGCAGGGTTTAAATGAATGCCTTTATGACAACATGTCCTTGAAGTGCTCGACTGAATCCACTGATGTGTTTTATCTGTAGGTCTTCTGCAATCTCAGTGGTGAAGATTCTCCGTGTTTTGAGAGTCCTCCGTCCGCTCAGGGCCATAAACAGAGCAAAGGGACTAAAGGTCAGAATGCAATAATGCAGCATGGTGCGGTCTGTATCCGTATATGTGTGTCTGTGTCTTACTATCTTGTTTGTTTCAAATATTGTTTTACTGCGTACTGTGAACTTTTGCACGTTCACTGGTAAATAGTTTAAAATTCCTGCCTAAATTTGTTTATTTGACAGGGACAGCATATGTTAATGAACATGAGAATAAAATGCAAGACATAAACATGCTGGATTTTTACCAAAAATATGAATTTACATCTGTAGTCTCTCAGCAGTTAACAAAACCAACAACTTAATAAATTACAGTGTACAAATATCAATACACAAGTGAAAAAGACAAACTGCCTAGCTACAGGTATCATAGTTTTGGTTCAATTTAAGCCATTGCTTGAGATGGGTTTTAAAAGTGGTGTATGTAGGGCACTGCCTTATTACAAGTACTAGGAAATTACAATATTGTTGCCTTTACCGACATCAAACTTTGTCCAGATGTGGTGGCGCCTTGCAGTCCCCTCTCGTGATGGGTGGCCCTGGTGCCACTGCCTTGTCAAAGCTTTCATTTAGAAGAAGTGGGGAAGTGCAAAGCCTTGTACTTAATATTAGCATAACTGAAGTATTTAAAACTCTTAAAGCTCAAAAAATTATATTTTTCCAGAGTATTATGATGATGAAATGAGAGTTTTTTCAATCAAACAATTTAATGGCTTTTTTGAGAAGTTAGTCCATTGATTTGAGCGTTGTTACATTTGTAAGTGACCATTTTGTAAAAAATATTCAATATGTGATGTGTATGCAACATATTGTCATATTTTTGTAATATTTTTTACATATTTTATTCTCTATTTAATTTTCTTTTCACTCTTTATGCTTCATGATGTGCAGTGCTTGCTTTTTATCTTCCTTTATATTTTATTATATTTATTGTTATGCACCAAAACAAGCAAATTCCTCCACATATGTGAAAACGTACTTGGCACCAAACGTGATTCTGATTCTTGATAGTTTTCCATGAGAATGTGTCCCCAAGACTTATTGTGTATGCATGTGCCCTATGATACAGGAGTATTCCTACTAACAGTGTATCACTGTGTGTCCTTTGCAGCACGTGGTCCAGTGTGTGTTTGTGGCCATCAGGACCATCGGCAACATCATGATCGTCACCACGCTGCTGCAATTCATGTTCGCTTGTATCGGAGTGCAGCTCTTCAAGGTACAGTGAAGCGAGGGAAAGATAGATAGAGGGTAATGCGGCCTCAAGCAGGTAGGTCTTCTAGTATAAAACAACAAATAATTGTGAAGAAGTAGGTTTTTCATCTTAAATATCTTTATTGTGAAGAATTGTATTATCATCATATATGGCAACCAGAAAAACATGCTTCTTTTCTATTTTAAAGCAAACAAACATTGTTAACAGAATAAACAGTCCTCACATCAGAAGTGACTTTCTTAGTTGTTGTTTCTTTCAAAGGGGAAATTTTATCGCTGCACTGATGATGCCAAGTCCAGCCCAGAGGAATGCAAGTGAGTTTTTTTTTTTATTCTTCATGGTTTTCAGTTTGGACACAGGGCTAAATGAGTGTTTGTGTATGTGCTCGTACGTACTGTGTATGATGTGAATTTTTCATCTTTAAATCACAGAGGAACCTACATTCTCTACAACAACGGGGACACGGCGCTGCCAATGGTGAGGGAGAGGATCTGGTACAACAGTGACTTCAACTTTGACAACGTCCTCATGGCCATGATGGCACTTTTTACAGTCTCCACCTTCGAAGGATGGCCCACGTAAGTACAGCTTTGCATCTGAGGTAGAGGGCTATCTCCACTTTCATGAACATTTTCAGGATATAAAAAAGTTCAGAGATAAAGCCAGCCCTCTTCAGGTCTATTATATCTATAATGTGACTATTTTGTTAGTATGAAGTTGGACATGAGTGTTGCCTTGGTAGCTCAGTTGGTAGAGTCTTCACCCATTTACTGAGGCTGTGAGCCTTCTGCAGCAGCTGTGGGTTCGACTCACATCTACGGCCCTTTGCTGCATGTCATTCCCCGCTCTCTCTGCCCCCTTTGCTGTTATATCTTCAGCTGTCCTGTAACTTAAAGGCATGAAAGCCTTCTCCTCAAAAACACATTTAAATAAGTTGGACATTTTAGATAGAATCTGAACTAACCTTTTAAAACACTAACACAGTAATACGAACAAACTAATCAATCAAGACCTTTTTATAATTATTAGTAGGAATGTAACAAAATATCAAATATTGTGATAAAAATGATTTTATTTTATAATTGAGCCTGTACTAAACTGTGACCATATATCATGGTCATATATCATGATATTACATAATTTGTTATTTTACTTTATTTTTTGTAATAATTTTAATAAATATAAATAACTTTTATTTTATAAAAGGACTGCTACTGACTGCTGCAAGCTTTTTGTTTTGTATTTTTATGTACATGATTTAAAAATTTAATTGCCAAAGACTATTCATCCCAATTTTTTTGCACATGCTGGCCATGGTCATTAATTTATTTTAAGAAGAAGGAAAGCAGAAAAACTGTAAATGAAAGGAAATATAGTTTTATATGAACAAAACAATGCTGTACATATCAGATGTATTATTTGATAGAATTTACATCATTTTTTTTCAAGTCATCATTTTTCTTTGGGTTTTAATATTGTATTGTAGACTTTTTGTTGTGGTATTATAGTACCTTGAATTTTTGGTATAGTTAACATCACTAACTATTTGTCATGTAGACCCCAAAATGTGTAAAAAAAAAAAAAAAATAGGACCCAGGTCTAAAAATAGTGGAATTAGACTTAAATGTACACTATTTCTAGTATCTTTAAAGAAACAAAACTTTGCTGTTCATCATCTTGATTTTTCTCTGTTTTGTGTGTCCCTGCAGTCTGCTTTACAAGGCCATTGATTCAAACAAAGAGAACATGGGTCCCATCTACAACTACCGCATCGAGATCTCCATCTTCTTCATCATCTACATCATCATCATCGCCTTCTTCATGATGAACATCTTTGTTGGTTTTGTCATCGTCACCTTTCAGGAGCAGGGGGAGAAGGAATACAAGAACTGTGAGCTGGACAAGAACCAGGTAGGAGGGGACTTGCATTTGTGTGTTTGTTGATGGAAAAAAATCTGTATACTGTATATCAAGTGTGATGCCAAAGGGCATTTCTTGATCACATCCAAATTGATCTGGCTAAATAATGATGCATCTTTTCATCATTTTAACTGTTTAAGGCTGACATCATAGAAATGCATAGGTGCAAAGAGTGGCTGCATGTTTTACAGAAGAGGACATGTTAGACTCGTTCATGACTGTTTGTTTCTCTATTTGCCCCCTTCTACCCTCACCACCACCACCACCACCATAGCGTCAGTGTGTGGAGTATGCTCTGAAAGCTCGTCCTCTGCGGCGCTACATCCCTAAAAACCCCTACCAGTACAAGTTCTGGTATGTGGTCAACTCCACTGGCTTTGAGTATGTCATGTTTGTACTCATCATCCTCAACACGCTGTGTCTGGCCATTCAGGTAAGTGCTCTTCATTCAGTTCTTTAGATGAAATTGATATAAAGTAGTAATTGAATCTACCATTATCACTGATGATGATTAATGTCTTGCAATGTAAAACATGATTTTGTTTGAGGTTATCTAAATTGCTGTACATATCTTATAAAACTGAGAAAATTTGCTCTCGTGTTTTCTCTAACAACCATGAAAATATAACCACTAATATTGTGTTTTTTCACTTAAAATAAAATAAATCTTTACGTAATAATTTATTGCAGTCTAAAGAGCTGGGTTTCTGCCTTTACATGCCCCATATGGAAAAGATATAGATACATTTTATTAAATGATGAGCTTTATCTTCTCACTCAGTGCAACTGTCATTGCTATTTTCTGACTGATACAGTTGTAATTTTCATGCCCATGTTGTGTAGGTAGCAAATGTACTTGTGCCCATCTGTGCGCCCATGGGCGTGTTGGTCTTGAAATGGGGTTTGGTCAGGCGCATTGATGCTGCATTGCTTGAGGCATCAAAAGCAATTGTACTATTGACCAACAAAAACTTGGTCTACAATCAATGGCACGATATTTTCCTGCTATTTAAAGAATGCATTATTCAGATAGTAAGATGCGGCTACATAGGCAGGTTCACAACATGAGTAGACTCTTCTCTTCTTCTAGGGCACTGCAGTTAATCCGCGGGTCATGAAAATGGACTGATTAATAGCGGATGGGTTGCAAGTGGGTGAAATAAGCTTCTCCCCACCATTTATGCATGAGGAAAAGCAGCTCTAACTTTACTGATTGTTTAAATTCGCCAGGATTGTTAGGATCTGATAATTAATGTCCTGTGTTCTTCTACACATCCAGATCATTTGGAGTAAAGCAGCCGTATTAATCCTGACTTCCATCAAAGCTCTTTAAAAATATTGTCTGTCTGGAAAGTTTCCTCTGTCCTGTCAAGTTCTTTATTGCACCTGCTTAAATATTAACAATATTTGCTGCAGTGACATTATTGCAAGCAAGAAAACATTTTAAATGACTGAATGCAGCCACTGGAATCATTAAAGCTGCTTTTAAATGATATTGAGCTTTGCAGATGATTTCTTTATGTGCTGTATTGATGTATGATTTCATTGATGTATGACTGTTTTCTTTAGCAATTTACTTTAATGATTAGAGAGGCTGCTTTCAGTAATTAAATGTTTCCAGGTGTGGAGTAATGTCACTGCAGTCATGCACAGCATGAGGCATCTGTGAGCTGTCTCACTATTTAACCCACCTACAGCTCATCTGCTCTTGACTTTAATGTTACTTTTTATGACCTGGCCCTCCCAACTCCCAGATTAAGTGCAGTGTCTGCATCACTACAACTGGGTCAGTTCAGCCCAAAACACATCTGATTAATTAAGAGACTAAAGGCAACCCCTCTACACCTTACTCTGAGCCCAGATTATGTACCGTTTAAATAGCAACGTGGAATTGGACACGCCCTAAATGGACTTGTGCCATGCACTTTAGACCATGAGCTGTAGATCATCTAAATAGGGCCCTATATATTTTATGTGAAATCGTTAAGAAATAGGCACATATATGACAATCAAATCAAGTTCGTTTGAAAGCTTGTGTAATATGAAACTTTTGAAACTCGTTAAGTTGTACAGTATATGACAGTCAGTATGTGTAATATGAAACTTATATGAGTTGGGCAACCAGTGAAACCGGAATTTTGCAAGTATTGTATAAACACCTTAAAAGATATTTGTAAGATGTCGCGTAAATGTTTAAGATGATTCACTGTATACCTATTGCATAGTGTATGGCAACTACTGGATACAGATACACTTAAAATACAGTACATGTGCCATTAACTAATGTTTATGTCATATTTTTGACTCTTTCCAGCACCATGGTCAGTCTCATCTGTTTAACTATGCCATGGACATCCTCAACATGGTCTTCACTGGGGTCTTCACTGTGGAGATGATCCTCAAACTCATTGCTTTCAAACCCAGAGTAAGTCTCCTCTCCTCTCCTCTCCTCTCCTCTCCTCTCCTCTCCTCTCCTCTCCTCTCCTCTCCTCTCCTCTCCTAAATATACTTCCAGTTGAATCAACATTTTTAGAGTTTTTCCTTGTAAATCTCCCTTTATATTTTATCTGAGAGCACTCCCTTTTCCTTTTAACCCAGCCCTCATATACTCTTCCTGTCCCTCTTGCCTCCCCTCTTGGGCTCTTTGCCCACTGGCTGTGACTCCTCTTCCATTTGTTCCTCATTGTTCACCCTCCCTCACTCCTCACCGTAACCTCTCTACCTCTTATACTTCCCTGCATCCCCCTCCTTTCCTGCCCTGCCCTCCCCTCCTGCTGGCTGCGCATGCTGCCACATTCAGGGCTATGTCGGGGACGCCTGGAACGTCTTCGATGCTCTGGTGGTGATTGGCAGTGTAGTCGACATCATACTCAGCCAGGTAGAAAGACGTCAGTATGTACAACTCTGTCATTCCCTCTTCCTGCTGCGGCCACTCCTTTTTTTCCTTCCTTCCCATCTTTCCTCTAATTTTGTGTTTTAGGCTTGAGCCATTTTCTGCTCATGAATCAAGTCTGTTGAATCTGTTGTGAACTTAGTGGCTGATGAGCACCATAGACCAAATATAGTATGTGCTGAATGGCTGGAAAAATGTCTATCAGTTACCTTGATCTATAACTAAACAGAGTTGAATGCCAACATATACATTATAAATCTCAATTTCTTGTGAAATTGTTTAGTCTTAAGTCTATGGTGGTCATTCCCCTCAGCCTGCCACTGCATCAGTGAGAGTAAAAAATAACTTTCAAAATTGAGGATTTATGACAAACACATATTTTATAATATAGAACAGCTAACTTTCAAATGACTTTTTCTAAATTAAACAAGTTAGACCTCTCACAGACTCGGAGGCAGGAACGATTTTACTTTCAACCTCACTCTCTTATATCAAATCACAACTTTTTGATGTTCTACTCTTTCTGTCTTTCATAATTCTCTTCTTTTCTGTTACCTCTTCCTTCTCTTTCCTGCTCTGCTGTCTCTCTCTTCCCTCTTTTCTGTGTGTCTTTGTTGCTTGTGCTTGCAGAACTATTTTGCTGATGCATGGAACACGTTTGATGCCTTAATTGTTGTGGGTAGCGTGGTTGACATTGCCATCACTGAGATCAATGTAAGTAGTCATGTATCACACATACACGTCTGTCTCACTGTCGCTTCCAGCCAGGCGGCCTTGATCTAGGGTTGCATTCAAGATCACAACTTTCTTTTTTATGCATAAATGTTCTCCACGACCCCAGTGACTAAAGCAACCACAGTTTCATGATATGGTAAAATTGTGACGACAAAGATAACTAATTCTGTTTGGCACTAGCTTTTAAATGAATGTTTGAGTTTATCAGCTTTATTTTGCGAACAATTATGTTCGTCTCCACATTCAACAATTGTTTAAGTGAACAGAAAGTATACCAACATTCTTTGCCCTTTCAGCCTTTTCTTCTCTTTTACAATTAATTGATAAAACGGTTTACAAAAAGCATCCTAGTTGTTTTTGAATGCAGCTCAGTTATTTATAAATCTTGGATGTGATCATTTTGTGCCAACATTTGCTTGTAACTTCTGTAACTTCTCTGCTGTACTGCTATTTCAAGGCCACTCTGTATCCTGGTTTGCAGCTGCTGTTAACACTGACTATATGAAGATGTTTGTTCGTCCTGTCAGTCTCTTATTTAGATTGAATGACTTAAGTAAAGAACACACTGTACTGTATAATTGATCAAACTCAAGCTCACAGAAAGCCAGGATATTACCTGTGTGGCAGAGCAACAGGTAAATATACTCTAAGAGCAGACCCATTCAGGCAATTCAAAACACATGCCTGCGTGGAGCAGGTCGATTGCTTGGTTTGTTGAGGTGCTGCAGCGACTTCACACTCGAAACTGCTCTCCCTTGGGCGCTCAGCAATTGACTCACCAAGTGTGAAGTTGGAAGAACAGTTCTCAAAATATGCAAAGGATGGTCATAAACACTTGCATACAGACAGACAGACAGACAGAGATTCTTTCCTTTATAGTTAGACGATGCTGATACAGCGCCACTGATTGGCCAAATGGCACCAAATTTGTCATGGTCACTCAGACATCATATCTATACATGTCCACCAAATGTGGTTGCAATTGCATAATGCGTTCAGGATATATTCTTTGTATTATAACCGTATTGTTTGTAGACAGTAATAATGATAGAACAAAACAGACAGTTATACAATTGAAAATCCTTCACAGAGCTTCCGTCATTCCCTCCAGACTGGGTTTTGGACAAGTGGGAACTTTGATTGATGCTGTTGCACTGCCCAGCTGTCCAGTCCTTTTGGACATGAGAGTTTCATTTGATTTTTGTAATAATGAATAAAAATCTCTCTCCTTGTCCTGTTGTTTTCTTGCTAGGTTATAGATCTGCACAGCTAAGGTTAAAAAAGGCAGGAAATATAGTAGGCCTGCTATTTTGTTGTTGTTGTTGTTGTTGAATGGGAAGGTTTGGGAGCCAAAAAGTCCCTCACTAGAAACATGGTTACTTAAATTTAAAAATCTTAATGATATGGAGCTTAATGATCAGTGATACTAAATACTTTTCTGTTATTGTTGTCATTTTTGTTGCTGTTATCTGTTTGTTTCCATTTTGTATGTCTCTTGTATAAATGCATGCAATATCAGAATTTCCCTTTAAGGTGCCTTTTCCGTATTCTGAGAGTTAACAATTTAACTGCAGTATATTTTGATGACAAACACATTTTTCCTCAGCTTTGAGTGCTTGCATTTCATGTCTGGTGTTATTGTTGAGAATACGT
Source organism: Lutjanus campechanus (assembly GCA_027495735.1). Taxonomy (NCBI): domain Eukaryota; kingdom Metazoa; phylum Chordata; class Actinopteri; order Lutjaniformes; family Lutjanidae; genus Lutjanus; species Lutjanus campechanus. Next base: position 27,801 of record JAJHUR010083741.1, on the reverse strand, counting down.
GGTGAAGCTTTTGCATGACAGGCTTTACGCTTTACGATGCTGAAGATGTTGTGGTATAAACTTTACTGTTGTGTTGTTGTTTTTTTTATAAGTGAAGGTGCTTCTGAGTGTTTTTTAATGTAATTACGTGTTGAATAAATCAAAGGTAATGATGATATGTGATGTTTGCTGCAGCACTGACTCGTGAACGGTTTGGTGCTGTACAGCTGGTTTGTGTAACTCGGATTAACCTTAGGCTTTTGGTTTCAAGTCGGCAGCCATTCCTGTCGTCAAGGTGATAGTGGAACCAGGGGTAAGATGAAGAAGCCCCTCCTTTTTTCATTACAGCCCCTCACCCCTCTGTGATCATGCAAAAGTCAAAGCATCAAGATCTTTCTGTTGCCACTCTATGTCGCTCACTTACTGATGAAAACATTGAGATGCTTCTGGTCTCATTTATTCATTGAAGTGTGATCGCTTGTGACTGAGCTCTCAATGTTTGTCGAAGTCTTGTTTTGAATCCACTTTTGTCGCATTCTTGCTCTGGTTTCATGGATCAGCTGACTGTTTTTTTTTTGTTTTTTTTTGTTGAGACCTTGTCCTGTCTGAGTGCATGGCATGATACAGGGGAACAGATAACTCTGAATGGTCTAATTTCTTCATGTCACCGTAGCTTGCCCAAGTTTTTGCAATCAGATTACCAACATTGTATAGGACACACTGTTTCGAGTTTTTTCTTGTTTAAGGTCTTGTGTGATTGTACTGCAACAAGACAGTAAAAGATCCATCTTGATGTTTGTATCAGTTGTAAAAAGTCAGTTACAGTTTGTCTTTTGGTTTGTTTGTCTTTGGACTGCAGATTCTGCCTGTTACCTGTTTTGAATCAGTCATCCAGAGTTAAATGTACTGTATGTGTAAATCCTCCAGGTCTGCTCATGGCATGGTGTTCAAGACACACTGCATGCACATTGATTGTTGTCATTCCAAAGATGCATAAAGGTCACAAATAGGATTTTTTTTTTTCAGAATGATTTTTATCCACTTTCATGTTGCTTGTTAACTAATATGACTCGCACATGATGATTGAAAGAGTGCATGTGTGACAGACTGCATGACTGAATGATCAGTACAGACCTTTTTCACTGTCTGTGTTTGTTTGTTACACTCTGTTATTTCACTCACCCCCTAATCACTCTCCACGTCCTCCACTTCAGAACACGGAGGACAGTGCTCGCATCTCGATCACCTTCTTCCGCCTGTTCAGAGTGATGCGACTGGTCAAACTGCTGAGCAGGGGAGAGGGCATCAGGACTCTGCTGTGGACCTTCATCAAGTCATTTCAGGTGAGACTGAAACATACGCAGCCAATAAACATCCTTATTGAATCTGCAGCACATACATGAAAAATGGTCGAGCTATAATAGTTCAGTACATTTTATTTAATTATCTACAAGTACCACTGACAGACATACTGTGACAGACAGAACAAACAACCACTTTGCTGCCCAGTCTTTCTTTACCTTCTAAAGTATAAATTCACTGAGTCTGTAGACTGATTTTAACACAGACAAAAACAGGGACACTTCTGGGGACAGCTCCAGCCGAGGACAGGCTACTAATAATGTCTGGTCATCCTTATCAAAATGCGTTCCAGTGTTTTAGTGTTAAGTAACACTAAAAAGTTCTTTGATTTTCTTTTCTTCCCACCCAGGCTCTTCCCTATGTTGCTCTCCTGATAGCCATGCTGTTCTTCATCTATGCTGTAATTGGGATGCAGGTAATGTGGTTCATATCCTTGAAAATCAAAACCAAAATATGATGGGAAACAGTTTTCATCGTGTCACACCTGATTTCATAACCATCAATTTACTTTTGTCTTGTCTACAGTTTGAGAGCAGTCTGGCTGATTATCTGATGATATTTCTTTCTCTGCTTTTAGGTGTTTGGGAAAATAGCCATGGTGGATGGAACACAAATCAACCGCAACAACAACTTTCAAACCTTTCCTCAAGCTGTCCTGATGCTCTTCAGGTGACTTTGTTGCTTAAATTGTTGGTTACAAGCCTTTAGTAGTCATTGTACATACATACATACAGTGGAAATTCTCCTCGTGTGTTAATGTTGCTCTTGTTCTGTGTCAGGTGTGCCACAGGTGAGGCCTGGCAGGAGATCATGCTGGCCTGTCTGCCGGGGAAACTGTGTGATTCAGAGTCGGACTACAACCCCGGAGAGGAGAGAACCTGCGGCAGCGGCTTCGCCATCATCTACTTCATCAGCTTTTACATGCTCTGTGCTTTTCTGGTAATCTTCAGACATTTCACCCTGTTCCCACAGAGTAAAATGTTTCAGCACAGATCTGAGCAGGCACATTCCCGTATACATAAAGTATGACAAAAATATATGTCTTTGCTTCAGATCATCAATCTATTCGTAGCTGTCATCATGGATAACTTTGACTATCTGACCCGTGATTGGTCCATTCTTGGGCCGCATCACCTGGATGAGTTTAAAAGGATCTGGTCCGAATACGACCCTGAAGCCAAGTGAGTATTCACAAACCCTTCTGGGGAGTAATATCAACAAAAAACTTTTTTTCCTGGTATTTATCTTGCAGGGATGTAACAATACCAAAAACTCACCATGATAAAAAAAAAAAAAAGTCCATTATATGATATTTGTTGCAGTGATAAAAAATAGAAAAATAACAATCTGGATAAATGTCTTGTATTAAATGATAAATCTGCTTTTTGTTCATATAAAATTTGTATTTCATTTTACCTGAGAGTGCTTCTGCTTTTCTTCTTTAATAAAATGAATTAAACAAAGCCAGAAACGAGCAAAAGATGGCGAATTGTCCTAGGCAATGAAATGGTGGAATTATGTATGTAAAATTGCCAAACAAGAATAATGCGGCAGTCAGTAGCAGTCATTTTATGAAAGATAAACTTTATCAAATAAAATAAAAATAATAAAATAAAATAATGACGCTAGATATTGTCCAGTGGTGGGCTGTCCGGGCCTTACGGCCCTGTCAAAATCAAAATCATATATTTTTTTTAATAATTACATGAATGTGTGCCTGACTTGTCTGAATTCAATTACTTTTTCAGTAAGTTAATATAACATATCCAGAATGAACAGTTATTTTCTTGTGAGGCAATACGGAGATTTCCTCTATATCTGAATGCCATTTAAACACCTCACAGCTCCGTGGACCAGCACTAGTGGTATTGCTAGCCTCTCATTGAAGACCAAAGCTGTCATTTGATTACAACTTTGCCTGACCGTATCATCAGCCAATCAAATTTTGATGTATAGTGGCAGAACGCCCCCATGGGCCCTGCAATGTGTTGGTGCAAGCCCCGGTGTCGTCATCGACAGAGTTTGTGCCTGACGGATTGGGAGTAAACTAAGCTACATGCTGATATTTATTTCTCCTAACAATTAGAAGTGATGGGAGAGTGTTACTTTTTACTCTGTTTAAGAGAGATAAAGTTATTGTGGTGTTTTAGTTTATGCAGCATTGTTTATTGTTGTGGTTGTATCCGATTGGTAACGCTGGAGTTTGGGCAGTAGATGGTGATGCTGTGTTTCAGTGTTGATGATGCATGTTGACAGTTTCTGATACCACTTAATGGATATTAAGCATATTAGGTGAACTCACTCTGAGCTACACCTGCTACTATTCTGGCTGGAAAGGTCTAATTTACATGTTTCATTTTTGTTATTGAACTGAAGGCGGTGCACTGATAATATCGTGGCTTCATTGGAAGTTGCACAAGCAACTGGTGAACACTATTACAGTAACCATGGAAGCGTGTTTTTGTGACATGTGGTGCGCGTGTGCAATCTGGTTGACATAAATAAAGATCTGATAGTGATGCTGCAACAGCTGGCATAATGCACTGTGGTGTGTGTCTGTGCTGTGGTTTTTAAAGATCGACTGTCCTGATAGTGTTTATGCAGTAGTGGCTGATTTGGCTGTATGACAAATTTGTGTGTGCGTGTGTGTGTCCTGACTGAAAATCCCATGGTATGCTACTGATATTGTCAAAGTCTAGTATGGTATTGAGACATTTTTTTTTATCGTGATATTTGATTTATTGTTACATCTCCTGTATCCTGTGTATTTGTGTCAGTACAGTGATTGTTTATAACAGCCATAATCATATGTGCCCCGGAGTATGAGCTACTCCCCCTGATAAAAATTTCATACATTTCTACGCCACCTGCTGCAAATATTAACCTAAAAGCCATATTTCTGACCCTCTAGCGGGCTGTGGGGGAGAATGCCAAGTATGTTACAGTTAAATGAATCAATCTGGTGCACACTGAGAGCAAAATTAAGAGATAAAAAATGTCCTCATTTATTGCTAGATCAATGAGGACATTTTTTTTAATCTTGCAAGCTAAGATTTCCAAAAACTTTTATGTCAAGGACCCTCACAATACTCTTATATTCTAATACTCTTTAGATTTGGGGATAATGAAGTCTTCATAATTAATTGTCAAACTAGGATCACTCTAAATCACAATCAATCAAAACAGCCAACCTGTTTCTTCCCTTGTTCCAATTCCAAAGATGTGATAAAAGTTCAAATATGAAGTGCTCTCTGAAGAGCACTAACTGATTATCTGTTATCTATCAGTCTGTGCTCATTGGTATGATGCCTTGTGTTTGACTGTCTGTTGTTGTCAGGGGCAGGATAAAGCACCTCGATGTGGTGACTCTGCTGAGGAGAATCCAGCCTCCACTGGGCTTCGGCAAGCTCTGCCCTCATAGAGTTGCCTGTAAGGTGGGTCTCCACCACTAGACGACACACTTGCACCTGCACAGAAAGACAGAAATGCATGACCACTGTTGTGGTGAATGCTGAGGGTGACCAAAATACATGAATGCTTTAGTACATATATGTAAATTCATAGCTTTAACAGTACTAATTCACATTTGATGCATCCTTGTTAACCTGTGCTTCTGATTCTGTTGCAGCGTCTGGTGGCGATGAACATGCCCCTGAACAGTGATGGGACCGTCATGTTTAATGCCACCTTGTTTGCTCTGGTCCGCACTGCTCTCAAGATAAAGACTGAGGGTGAGTCTGCACCTTCAAACCATCAGAGATCTGCTAAATGTTTGCTGATATTCTTGACTGTTGTTATTTCATTGAGTTTTGTGAAGCTGTGCATTCTGTGCAGTGAAAAAGAGATTTGTTTTAAGCCCATGAGGTAAGAACATGGATCACAAATGAGTAACTGAGCCAGAATGTCTTGTTGTGTGCACTGAAGCTTCCAGTCAAACTACTTGTGCTGTCAGCCCACAGAAACCACTAAGAGGACTGATAAGAGTTTTTGTTATTTGGTCAGTAAAATCACCCATGATTCATAGTGATTCCAGAGTTCCAGAGGCTTTAACACATTGCCAAGCAAACCTGGTACCAGGAGTCAGCAAGTACCTTTGACTATGCGCCAGTTTTTTCAGTGTTGTTGACTGGGGGGCCAACGCTGCATAGGTGGTGTGGAAAAGCAGGCCTACACATCTCCATGTTTGTTGATATTTATTGATATGTCGATTGATCTTCTCTTGAGGATGCAGTATTAAATGTTGCAAGGTCTTATTGGGATCATGAAATCGTGTTGAAGTTTTGATGTAACACTGTGTCTATACAGGAGGTGTATAATCATGGTTAGTTACACATGTTAAATGTGGTAGAGAATCAGTAATGACTGAATGTATTTCACTGAAATGTATTTCATCAGACACGCAGCTGGACACTTGAAAAAAGTAGCTGAAAGGCTTTCTGTGTACACAAAGCATAACCTATGAAAGTGACAATTTCGGCTTTGCCAGGGTGCCAAATATTTTTGATTTGCTCTGCGGGCCACTATTTGCCTTCCATTTGCTCTATACTGCAGTTTGCTTCCACGCAAGGGTGAAAAACTAAACAAACAAAGTAGGCATTTGCCCTTGTGAACTAAGTAAAGAAAATAAATGAATTCATCAGTCAGGGTAGGGGCATGAATAAATGAACCCAAACACGAGACGTCAATTAAGACATCCAGCGCTCAACAATAAGGACTGCCTGCTTGCCTGGGGCAAGTAAAATGCCATGTCGGGCTCTGTCAGTCTGTTGGACTGCTTGTGGTCATGAAGCCGATATGCTAGTTCAACATTTTGCCACAAGAGGGAGTTATAGATATTCTTTAAATGCAACAAAGCATTGACAGGACACTTCAGACTGTCACAACAGCATGAAATTTTATGCTCGATGTCCTCTTTATAAGATTTAGGGTATTGCGTGCTGAATGCCATTTTATTAAATCAGCATCTGGAATTTTGTGTATTACATATAACTAGAAATGTCGAGATTTGCGTTGAGTATCTGTGAGAAAGAGAGAGACAGATATAGAGAACATATTCATCAGTGTACCCAGTAACCAAAGTAACCTCACACATACCTTATATGTTCCGCCTTTTCTGCCATTTCCAAGGTAACCTGGAACAAGCCAATGAGGAGCTTAGAGCTGTGATCAAGAAGATCTGGAAGAGGACGAGCATGAAGCTGCTGGACCAAGTGGTGCCCCCTGCAGGCGGTCAGTGGTCATTACACACACAGAAACAGAGGGCAACATTGTACATAAATGTTTATCATCATTTGCTTGGCAGCGTCATTCACAGCTCAAGCAGTATCGTCACAGTCCCTCTCTCTCTTCCTCGGTACCATTCTTCCATTCGGTTGATTTGAATATTTGTCTTTTCCCAGAATTAATCATGGAAATCTCACATGGATATTTGAAAGGCCACAGCTTCCAGCAGACTCAACTAGTCTTAATGTTATGGAAAATTCATTTACATCTGTCTGATTTGCATTGGCAGAGACCAAAATAGAAGGTTACAGTGGAGGCAATTGTGTATTAATAGAAGGAGGAAGGATGTTAAACAACAGGCATGCATTTGAATATTCCCTTAATTTGAATTCAAAAGGGAAGTCAGTGACATTTATACGCTTCGTCCTGTGCTGAATTTTGTTCACAATTATGTTCACGATGTAATCGCCACTTCTTTTTTTTGCCAATACATACTGTGCATCAACAATGAATCACACACTATATTTCATTTAAAATACACTTTGGGTGTGATGGAATAATTTGGGTTTCAGAGAGGGAAGGGTGCTCCACCCAAAATCTGTCTTTTGCGTATCAAACAGTAATGTTTGGCTTGAAATAAAGCTGTTAGTTGTTGATTATTTTCTTCCACACGGACAAAGATGCTATGACCATGTTGAGTTAAGGCTTAGTTCTGTTCTTATATTATCCCAAATGTTTCAAACAGTTATCAAACACAGATAAAAAAAAAAAAAAATTAAAAAAATAATAATTTATTCAAGGTAACAATTGCTAGCTGTTAGTTGCTATAACCTCTGGAAAAACATGGGATACATTTGATGTGCGACACAGTAAGGAAGGAAGTCTGCGAATGTGGCTTAATGTGGATTATGCTGTCAGATAGGTCTTTTTCACAGCAAATGTCTTGACATGTCATGGTATGAAAAGCGCATTTGTTATAATGCAGTGGTGGCTCTGTTCCATTAAAGTGTGCCAATAATGCTGCACTCCAGGCAACTCAAAACTTGTAATTTTCCAGCTTCCGACTAGGAAAAGTACAAAGGAATGTGGCTCAAAGTCAGGTGCATTTTAAGACAGTAGTACTTGTATTAGGCTAGCAAGTTGAATATTTAGATACATTTCCAATAATTTCCAACATAAAATAAACTTTATAATTGTGTCTGTTACCTCATGCGTCATTTTTCCTATTCTGTTTCATCCACATATGCAAAGTGGCTGCCCTGCTTGTATGTCCACTCACCAAAGAAGCATCACTTTGTTATATGAAGCCATGTTTTTTGTTTGTTTACATGTGGTGTTGTTTCTCTGGAATGTTTGGAAATAAAAGTTGGAAATTTCAACAGGAAAATTCCGTCCTTTGAATTTGACTGGAATGCAGCATAAGTCATGAGTCATGAATGATACCAGGACCCTGAAAATGACTCAGTGACAATTATTTTCATAATTTGCACCTGTGCTTTTCCTGCCATTGAAATGTCTTCTCTACTTCTACTCTGAAAGTGGGTCACCATTAGACTCCATCAGTTAAAGAGCTACTTACAAACATTATAAAACATTATAAAAGCCACTGTTTAAGTCTATGTAATGTAATGTAATTTAATATACAAAAGAATTTGGGAGGTGTATCATTTTAAGACACAGGTCTAAGAGGGTTAAACCATCAGAGGCGTTCAGCTTCCTGTTTTTGCTTTTCAGAAGAAGCGAGGCCCACTTCTTGACCACAACCAAAAAAATTGATACACAAGGGAAACAAACCTTTGACTTTTACCACGTATAGTTCACAGGAACTGTGCTTATCACTGTCATCCTGTCACAGTTTAACTGCTGTCTCTGTCATCCCACAGTTTTTTATCATTAATCTCACTGTCACTGCCTCTGCACTCTCTCGTCCTCTAGCTTTTCAAATAGATTCGATCAGAAAACAAAAAAAGCTGAAATTAAATGCTGATGTTTTTTTTTTATGTTGTATATTTTCTATATTTTGCTGCTCATACAGGCCAAGCCGATGCACATATGCAAAATTTGTCTTAGAGTCATCTTTACCGTCAACAGATACCTACTGGCTGTTAGTTGTAGAAACTCTGTTTTTGTAGGTGTAAATTAATTTTTGTCATTGGCTGTCATCATGTGGATACGTCATACTAAATGTTAGAAGGAAATCATTCGTGGCAGCTCTCTAACATTACTGTCAACAGTTACAAAAATATGTTTTTAGATTGCAGAATCTAAATTGAGTGTTTTTTTTAAATGACTTTAACCTTTTGTCAACATACAGTCACACCAGCATTTGTTTTAAGTACTTTATATACTCATACTCATGCCAAATGTTCACCAAATGAGTTAGTGTTTATGAGTCGGAAGAAATGATTAATAATCTTGTAGGAGTAGATGTTCATAATGGATAAATTGAACAATATGCTAATAGAGTCTGGCAGGCAGGAAGGCAGACATTCACTGAACCCAAACTCTAGAGTGACAGTCCAACTGACAGTTATAAAAAGTTGATCAGATTTAAATTAAATTACAATGTTGTGTTTGTTTTGTGCTCCTAAAGTGTCCTTGCAGCTTTCCTGAGCTGGGGAGGACGGTGTGGGGGGCCAAGTCACTTTAACCCTAGATTGAATATTATATAGGATTTCTGCCTCTTTTCTATGCCGTCGATGGCTCCACCTCGCTATTTGGACTGCTATGCTAATTTACAGTCAAATGTTACATACTGCTCCTTTAAGCATACTGCTACATCACATCACAGCAAGTCAAAATAAATGTAACATTTTCTCCTGCAACATCAGCCAAATATGAAGGCTTTACGTGTGATCTGCCAGTGTTTGCCTTATCTATTGTTCATATCAGTTAAGACTAGAAAGATAATAGTGTGCTTTGCCCTCCATTCATCTGAAACATGCAGTCATGCAAAGATGTCAAAATGTCATGATCAAATATGTAACCTTCACACTCTTGCACCACCCTGTCAGTGTTTCGCAATAATGATATGCTCTTTGTACATTATCCGGCTTATTATGTGGCTACTTACTTAAGAAAATCTATACTTTGACACAAAATATTAATTAAAAAAATATATTATTGATTTAAGAGTAATTCAATGGTTTTAACTATAATATTAACTATTAATATTGTTCCACATAGTTGAGTCATTTGTGGGCGTTGCTGCGGATTATGTCACTTGACACAAAGACTTACAGATGACAGACACACCTGAGATTCTGAATGACACTGACCCTTCAGTCTAGCATGTACATACAGCTTCCTCAATGTGTCTGTGTAGTTTGCCCTTCTTTGCTCACCATGCTTCAGCTCTGCTGTGTTTTAGAACTTAAATCAACTGCATGTCTTTGTGCATTAGTTTGCTAACCCCTCTTCTTGTTTGTTTTTTCATCTTTTCTGCCAAGCCTCTCTCTTCCACAGCTTCCTCTGCTTTCAGTACAGAGCTGCTCAGTCAGTCGCTGGCCTTCTTCTCTTCTCTTTCTGCCGTCCTGAGCTCTTTGGAGCAGTTCTGTTTTAGTCCGGTGGCATGAAACAACTGATACCTCTTTCTTAGATACTTCATCAGGCTTTGCACAGAAAGAGAACCTGCTGCCACCACAAATACACTCAGTGGCCACTTTATTAAGTATATCTGTACAATAAAATCCAATCAATACAACTGTTCTGCCAATGAAATCTTCAAATGTTTTGTAACACTGTCATGGAGGAGTTAAGTAACTCACATGTTGCTGTTGCCGTCAGATCGCTGCCCACCATGTGCCATGATCTGTCCGAGGTTTCTGCCTGTTAAAAGGAAGTTTTTCCTCGCCACTGTCGCCAAAGTGCTTGCCTGTGTGGGAATTGTTTCAATTGTCGGATGTAAACATGATTATAGAGTGTGGTCTAGACCTACTCTATATGTAAAGTGTCTTGAGACAACTTTGCTGTGAATTGGCGCTATATAAATAAAATTTGATTTGATTTGATTTGATTTGTTGCCGTTGTACTGGACTGCATTATATTCAGAGGTTTTTCTAATATTCTGCTTCCCTCGTGGATGTAAATATGGATGACAAAAAATGAGAAACACCTCTCAATACAATACTATTACTTCTCCTACTAATAATAATCTTTATTACTTTTCAAAATCCATGTAAGACCAAGGCGATGGAAAAGGCCCAGTGCAATGTAGTGCAGTACAATACCACCTATAACTATGACCCCGATAATAAATGTATAATTATATAATGACTTAACCCATTTCTGACTGAATATTATACACTTTGTAAAGATAGATGTGGCAAAGCTGTTGTATTGACTTGCAATTCATTGTACAGGTGTACCTAATAAGTGCATACTGCACATGCCAAATCTGCATTATAAAGAAATTAACATCATGTCAGCTCAGTTATTTTCTTTTAAGCAACAAGATGGGACAAATCACTTGCTTCATCTCTGTGAGATGTTCTCTGCATGTCATGTAGAAGGTGGTAAACAGCGAATTCTTATTTAGACCAGATTTAATGACCCTGAATATGCTTTTTGGTCACAGGTTTTCTTTCTGAACAGAGTCTTTCATAGTTTCTCTCTGGCTGAGTCGGGTGATGTAGTGAACTGTGTCAGCTGCTTTAAGATGGAAGATGGATCATCACTGATGTTTTGCTTCTGGATGAAATGATTCTTCCACCTTGAAGTATTGATCTCACCGACTCTCGATTCCTCGCAAGTTAAATTGAGTGGCGACAAAAACAATTCCTACACACCGTGATTCAGCCTCTGTTTTTTCTCTAGTTTCTCTTCCCTGTCTGCTTCAGCGAACACTTATCTGAGTGAACCAGACCCACGCTTGATTAGCCTCCCTGCATGGCAGATAGTGTGTAGTCATAGCTTCCTCTCTGGCTAAATGTAGCTTGTGTTCTCCCTCGAGGGGGGAGCTGTAGATTTGAGCTTTGCTGCTTCTCTGAACTCTCAACCTGCATGTGCTTCTCGCTGCAGATCATGTTGTTTTGCTGGGATATAAAGAGATCCTCCGCTTGTCTGTCTCTGACCTCTCTGCTGGATGTTAAATGTTCATAGTCACCATATGATGTAGCTCTGGTATGTGTGGTAAATTGACTGTACTAAATCATAAAATAACCATGATATGTCATCAGAGATTAAGGAAACACGCTCAGTTAAAATACTGGCTTCTCTGACAGCACTGCCACAGCCAGTATGTTGTCTTCTGAAATTTCTGTTCCTGGCTGCAATAACTGTTTGTGTTTTCCTGTTTCACATTAATTAGAGATTAAAAAAAATAATGCCAAATGCTCGCCAAATTAGTAAGTGTCTGTTTATGAGTGTTAAGAAATTATTAATAATCTTATAGAAGGAGTAGATGTTTATAACAGTTAAATTGAGCAATATGTTAATGGAGTCTGGCAGGCACTAAGGCAGGCAGTCACTGAACTCCAACTCCAGGTTGTGTATTTTCAGAGCAGTGGACTTTTGTTTTGAGGATTACAGGCTTAACTTTACATTGACAGAGAACTGACAGTTATGAACAGCTGATTAACCTACAGTGTACGACTTGTTGTCATTTGTCAGTTGTCCTTGTCAAATATAATGTGCTCGTCTTGCGATCCTGTTCAGTGTCCCTGCAGCCTGCAGGCAAACTGCTGTAGTGCTGAGTCTGGGAAGGAGGGGGTGGGGGGAAACCACTCGCTTCACCCATACAGTAGATCGTATATTAGATAATGATTCAACCTTTCTAAATGCTGCTGTCTTTATTTTTTAACACTAGGGTCTTACATATTTCTCCTTCAACATTAAATATGTGTCAGTTTTCTTGAATTTAAAAGAATCATAAATTTCTCTAATATAAACTCATCACTACCTGATGACTGATTTTGGTACATCAAACAATAAGGAGGACAAGAGGGTTCATAAATGCTTGCATGTTGCCTGTGTGTTGTTGTTGTTGTTGTTGTTTTTTTTGGTTTTTTTTTTAGTGTGTGTGTGTGTGTGTGTGTGTGTGTGTGTGTGTGTGTAAGACATAACCGCATACATATATTTTCAGAGAAGCAAGATGGGAGCTGCAGGTATTGATGTTATCTGTTCTCGGGTCAAAATCTGCTGTACTGTGTGTGTGTGTGTGTGTGTGTGTGTGTGTGTGTGTGTGTGTAAATGACATTTGCAGATTTGCAGATGTCAGACTTTTTAAATAACATTAAGCTCATGACAGCAATGAAAATAATTTAAATAGTGCCAAAATAATGTGTAGGTACGCCTTTGTTCTTTTAAAGATCAACTGACAGGGGATTAAACGCTATTACAAGGATGTGGTTATGAAACAGTCTCAGTTTAATGCCATATGATCTACACGCTACAAGTTACAGCAAGTAGTACATTAGCTTTAACAGTGCTTTATAATTCAGGGCCTGACCCAGGATGCATTGCAAATCAAAATCAAATCAAATCAAATTTTATTTATATAGCGCCAATTCACAACATGCAGTGCAGTGGATGATAATATAGTATTACATCCAGATAAGTTATAACGATCTCAGTTTCTTTGATTAGCTTCCAAAAAATTGCCTCATGGTGTAGTGTCATGTGTGCTGGTTTGTTGAACTAGACTGGACAGTTTCTATGATGCTGAAGCAGTGAGGATTTATGGCATTTTATGAGCATGTCTTGGTAATCTTTTCTTTTTGATTGTTACAGAAGTATTTAGTTGTCTTTTCACACAGGCCTCTTAAGCAGTGGTGCTTCATCATTGTGATGTTACACTGTTAATGAACTTAAGTTTTGGTACATTTAGTGCAATTTGACTTGAATCTCCCAAGAAGTGTTTCTGTTCTCTTAGATGGTGAGAGTGCAGAGGCTCATATCTGAGAGATGAGTGTTGAGGTATTTCAGTATTTTGGTTTTGATTTGGGAGGCTTTGGTGTGTCTGGTCTGTTCACTCAGATGACGAGGTAACAGTGGGGAAGTTCTATGCCACCTTCCTGATACAGGACTACTTCAGGAAGTTCAAGAGGCGCAAAGAGCAGGGTCTTGTGGGAAGGCGCTCATGGGAGAGGCTGAACACCACCATGGCTCTACAGGTGAGTAACATACAATGTATCATACTTGTGTCGATGGGAATACAGTCCCATAAATTCACTCCACCAGTGCATCAGACAAATTAGTTATTGAACATAGTCAATCTTGAGATAATCATCTATGGTTCTGAACTACAGCACTCACATCAGTTATATCTCTGAAAACGAAAAATCAAGTTAGAAATATTGGTTTAATTATTGACTCACATTTGTATTTTAATAACCACATCACACAAAGTCAAAGTGAGAAAAAGTCAGCCCATTATCAGCAATAACTGCTGTGACTTATCAGAGGATCCATGTCTAGGCAAAACTCTGAGCGCCCAGAACAGATGAAATGACGTAATGTCAAGACAAAGCGGTCTATTTGTTTTTTGATGGAGGGCAGGAGATTTGTCTGTGTGGTACATGATGGATGTGCCATGACAGTTTGCCAAATATGTATTTGCATATGAATTAAACATGACTCAACTCACCACACGCAACACACCAGGTTTACAAGACTCCTATTTCTTCCTCAGAAATACAGAGGTGGATAAACTGTAGTTTACCATAAATTGTAGTTTACCTACTTGTTTCCCCCAGTGATTGATACAGTTGATAGATGAGTAAACTCTCAACCTCATCAAAGGCAAAGTGCTGGATAAACTGAGTTTACTTGGGTTTACCCACCACTATGTCCCTGAATTAAATAGTGCTAAAAAATATATTGACAAGACTAAACACAAGACTAAATTATGTCCAACAAAAAAAATCTAAGAAGTGGGGTCTGTGTTCTGATACAATTGAAGCATCTTGCTCAAAAGACTTCTAAACATCAAATGAACTGATCTCATATCGTGTGCATCTATTATTCATTCTAGTTTGCCAGTAGACTAGTTTGCCCACCATTTTTTCCTGCTAAAAAATAGACGACCTAAAACTGCCCACGCCCAATCGCACTATACACCCCCCACCAGCCGTAGAGTTTAGTGGTCTAGTGCGTCCTTGCTGGAGGCAGTCTGTCTGTACCTTTAGAAAAACTTCAGAAGATGAAGATGGGAACTTTAGTCTTTGGCTTATTAAGACTTTTGTTGTTAGAGATCTAACAAAGACGATTTTTTATATTTTAATTTAGGGGAAGTAACCCTGCATGTTTTGCTTTTATGCTCCCCTGAGCTGAAAACCTCCAGAAGATAAGAGTCATGAGATATATCTGTTTTTTTTTAATCCCTCTGTAAACACTGTTGTGTCAGTGGTGTTGTAATTTTGGGCAGAGATGTGTTCTCACCTGCAAAATTGAAACCTTGGCCAACATTCTCACTCAGCTTTCCCTCATGCAGAGACAGATACAACTGTAGATAAAAAGCCTGTGAGGGCTGGTATGGTTGTTATCAGAGCGTCTCTCTTTGCAGGCCGGCCTGCGCACGCTGCATGACATTGGACCAGAGATCCGTAGAGCCATATCATGTGACCTGCAACAGGAGGGCCTAGTGGACGGAGAGGAAGAGGAGGAAATCTACAGGGTAAACATCCATGAAGATCCCCTTCAGACCTGTTTTAAGACCTAAAATAATCTCTTTTGAATAATAATTTTTATATCGCCGTCTTTATAGCTTTCAAGAGTGACATCTTGAAGCTTGTTGTTACCCTAGCTAATATGAGTTTGTCTGTGGCCACCAGCCCAGACCTCAACATGAGGCTTAACAGAGTGAATGGCAGGTGCGGTGCTGCTGTAATCCTATCCAGCTCAGAGATATGTACCCCTGCTGCATTTATGATTTCACACACATACCAGCCTGATTTACAGGCAGGCCCTTCTGGGGGGCGTAGAAAAATTCAAAAGGGCCGTATCTGGCCTTCACGCCTCTAGTCTGTTTTAGGTATTTTTGAAACATTTGAATGTAAAATAGGATGTTTAAATCAGTGAATCTCAACCAGGCGTTCTTGTAACCCTGGGGGTGCATCTACAGTTAGGGGTTATGTGGAAAGATTTAAACGTAATTCAGCTTCAAATTTTAAAAAGATGAATACAAATTAATATGTGGTTTAAAAACAAACTGCCATCACCTTTGCAGTTAAAAAGAAATAGTTTGTCAATGAGCAGAGAATCTGAAATGGAAAACAAAAAGTATCAAACCTACTGAAAAAAGAAGAATAAAATGACAAGGCTAAACATTTACAATTCTAGGACCGCAGTGTCTTGCATGAAAAAAATAGTTGTAACAATATTCACTTTTATATAATTAATAGTGTCAAGTCTTCTAACAGAAAGCCCTGTAGGCCAGCTCCTCCATGTGCATTATTTATCAGGGAACTGTTTAAAATGTTGTGCACCATCTTTAGTATATTAATGAGTTGCATTGAAACAGCTCACTGTGTTTATTATGCAGTTTTGTCTCAGTCTTTACTGGTTTTTGGCGTCTCTCTGCAGCGTAATGGTGGTCTTTTTGGGAACCACGTCAACCATGTCAGCGCCGATCAGCAGGGCTACCCCCAACCGACCACCGTCACCCAGCGGCCACTACAGATCCTGCCCTCTTCCTGCAGTGCCTCAGTTGAACCCACCCAAACAGGCAGGAGAGCGAGCAATGATGACACAGGAGGGGAGTCAGAGATGAACTCTTCACCCATCCAGTACAATCATCATTATCACAGCCCTCATCCGTACAATTATCCTCACTGTATTTCCACCTGCCATCAGTCGCCAATACCCTCCAATGCCAACCTCAACAATGCCAACGTGCCCTCACTTCTCTCAATGACCAACGGGAGGCAGCAGAAATGTTTTTTAAGGCGAGACCGTCCTTCCTCCACCAAAAACAGATCATCAGTGTCCACATACAGCAAAGGAGTCCATGACAAGCCTTGGAAGTCACACTCCACAAGGTCAGTGGATAGAAACTTAAAACAGAAGCAGTTTCCTGTTATCACAGTTAGTACCCCCACTTATGTCTGCAGTTTTGTTTGTTTATCTGCTGGTTTGTTTGTCTGTTTGTCAGCTGGATTACGGAAAAAGATGGTTTTCATGAAACTTGGTGGAAGGGTGTAGCATTGGCCAAGGAAGAACAAATTAAGTTGTATTAAGTAGTCATGGGGGCAGTGTAGAATTGTAGCATTGTAGCCAATAGTTCAAGCGTGACACGACTGCAGAACATGACAAAAAAGTTTTAAAAATCCTAAAATATTTGAAATGGTCTACAACGTCAATTACTTTGTGAAAAGAATTCTGTATCTGTGTGACGTGATGTAATGGCCGCACAGACCGCCACCATCTACATCACTGCCTCCAATTTTACCTCTTTCTCAAGAGGTACATTATTACAACCTCCTCCAAAATCACCATGTTTGTCGTTGGCAGAAACTTTTGATTCTTCTTTTTCTTTGTGGTAACTTTTGACCCTCAGCAAGGCCCTCTGGTGTATATATTGCTTCACATCTATGCCAATGTAAAAGATGCATGCAAGTATGTCAGCAGTGATGTTTTTTTGTTTTTTTTTATACTTTATTGCAGGTTTTACTCTTACAAGTTATCCAAATCATCACTTATTTCATTCATCCTGCAACATTTATACTGATTTTGCATTTTACAAACAAGATTAAAGAAATAAAAAAAGAATAAATAAGCAATGAATTGGACAGATGTAATGTAAAATAGATTAAAAAAAAGAAAACCAAACAAACAAACAAACAAACAAAAAAAAAGGGAAAGGACAGACTAACGAGGGGAAACCAAAATTGGGGGGGGGGATGGTTAATTTGTCTGAAACTGATGAAACTGACGTACCTATTTTCACACATAAAGGGTTCAAACCCGTGTTTGAAAACTAACATCAAAATTTCAGAGGGTGAAGAAACAAAGAATGTTTTATAAGCGTTAAAGCAGCATCAGCAGTTTTTTATTCTCAATAAATTGTTCCGTCTCAAAAGTGTCAGAAAATATTAAGTAATTCCGGTCACAGTTTCCCAGAACACCATGTGACCTACAGTCCAAAACCCTGAAAATATGCTGAAACCAGAGAATTGCTCGGAAAATGACTTAAACAATAAACCAATAGTCAAAATAGTTGTTGATTCATTTTCTTTCGAACAGCTAATCGTCTCAGATGAATGACAAGAATATTTTAGTCATACTGATTTAAGTCAGTCTGACTGTTCTGTCTATCCAGTCTACCCTCTGAGACTTTCCACAGATGAGAGGGAACTGTGGAGAAAAAAAGGGCATTTGGGATAGAAACTCATCTTGAAACTTCCAACAAATCTCCCACACCCACAACGCATGACTACACTTCATTGCTGCATGCCAAACCCAGATTATCCCTGACTGACGTACAAATAGTATTGTACAATAGTATAGTATGTATTTTCCCGAATGGTTACATCTTCCCACACAGCTGATTGCAAAAGCCCTCATGGGTATTGCCTCCTACCCCAAACAACACCATCATTTATCAAGTAATCTGAGCAATGCTTCAACTTCCAGAGTAGTGATGATGGCAAACAATAAATAGCTTTTCTTTTAAATTACCTAACCTCCCTACAGCACCTCCTAACAGTGTGAAACAATATTCCCACTGTTTCTTTAATGTGCTGCTTTCACAATTCATTTCACATCACCATGCTACATTTACTTACTAAACTGTTTGTAAAAAAGATATGAGCTCAAACAAAAAAAACTTATTTTCAGTAGGTGCTGAAAAGGATTACTGTCTCTAAATCTTTATATAATAGATACATGATTGATTGATTGATTTGATTTTTATTTTATTGACAAAGTGACCCTCATGGGCTTACAGGACACTTAAAACATACTTCCGTATAGGCTACATATACATAAGTACACGCATACATACTTGTGCACATGCATGCATGAATGCACGCCCGAACACCGACACGCGTGCATCCATGCACGCACACCCACATATACACACGCATGCATGCATGCATGCGTACCCACATACATACTCATGTACATACAAAACAAGCAGTTGCTAGAGTTTTCAGGCCTTCACACATACAGTATATTCCTTCGCTGCTTAAAGGCCCCCAAAATGAATTTTGCTAACTGAAATAATTTTTCTGTGAAAAGATACTTAAGCTTACATTCGTCGGACAACAAAAACAAATCTAAACTGTCAAAAATTTTACAGAAGAGCCTTTGCCTATAATCATTGTACAATGGGCAGTAAAATAGAAAGTGAAATTCATTTTCGATCTCTCCCAAATCACACATACATACAAATAATTGTACGAGATATTACAAAATCTTGTGTTTGGACTTCTTTTGTCAAAATTCCAGTATTAAAGGTGGAAATTTATGAGAAGAAAACACGGATATTATTGGACAGATGCAAATTCATGATTTAATAATCTCAGACAATATTCATGTTTTTTTCTCAGAAATTTTAATCTCAGAATATCCAGGTTTTTTCTTGTAAATTTATGATTTTAATCCCTAAATATTTCAGAATAATACCCCACTCCCTGCTTCTGTTTATTTATTTATTTATTCATTGTATTATTATTTTTTTAATCTTACACCGCCCTAATACCCTGTCATAAATCGACTAGACTTAAAACTATTTTATTATCCCAAGTGGGAAACTTGACTTGCAGTTAGGGCACAAGATAAAAAATGGCACAAAAAAAACAATACGTACCGACAACCAAAGTACAGACAGACAAGAAAATATTCATGTTCATATTATATACAGAATACAATAAAGTAAAACACACAACACTCAGTAAAATAGCAAATTACATGTACAAATTTAGTAGGGTTATTACACAAGGGATGAAGGAGTTTTTCATCCTATTGGTACTCTTAATCTACAGCATGAGGGAAGGGTCACAGACTTATCATGGAGCAGGTGGTTTGTTCAGCCTATTACAGAGAATTGTTGAGAACCTGCTGGTCAAAAATATCTGCCAAGGAGGTCTGTGGGACACCTATCACTCTGCCAACCACCTTAACCGTATGGCTCAGGTGTTTTTTTAATCCCTGATCATACCAGACAATCATAGATAAGATGAGAACAGATTCAGTAAATGACTTATAAAACAAGGGAATCAAGGCTCAGAACATGACCCATTACCTACCTAATGTCATTACTGTTTCCCCCTGTATGCTTTGGGACAGTAAACTGATAAAGTACCAATATACTTTTTGTTTCCGTTCCTCAGCATTTAATACATCCACTTGATTAAAATGATGTTGCTACAGTTTTAAGGTCACTTGGCCCAAAATACCAAAAAATATTTTTTACTGACCACTGATGGAATTAAGTCATATAGTTGCCGTCTTATGTGCTGAGGTTTTCAGACATCGACCTCTGGAACTTCTGCCATCAGATGGAATTTGGTTCATTGCGTTACAGTTTTTCAGAGCATCAGAGGCCTCAGGTGAGCTCCACTGTGTTGTCAAAAAATGGGGCAGCGTGAAGAACAGAAAGTAAAAGGAAGAGTGGGAACAAGAGGAAGAGGAGAAGGAAGAGGAACCAATATTTCAAATAAAAAACACAACTTTCAACAAGCAAGATCTAAACATTTTCTCTCTGTAGGGCTTCACATTTTATTTGTCAGTGCAAGTACTGTGAGTTTGCCAAGAATAGGGAACATTTGTGTTTTCTCAGGACTCCAATGTTGCAGTATTAACTGGAAATGTGCAAATGTAACTTTACAGTCATAACCTGCAGATTCTGGGAAGCTGAAGGGTTGTGAATTACTGTAGGTCCATTTGGGGCTCATTGGATATGCACAAATTTGGACTTTATCTTATGCTGATACAATGATTGTGTCAATGCAAAACTTAGTATTAGTGTCAGTATCACTGACAAAAATAATCACAAACCAGCCTTAACAATTAAAAAAAGAAACAATTTCTATAAAATTTTATACATGAATGTGAATGAATATGTACCATGATCCATGAAGCGCAAACTTTTTAACAGTATTTTAATGGTATTGTTTTAAATTTATCACACCAGTGTTTAATGATGTGGGAGATACTCATATGTTAGCTGTGTGTATCGTTTTGGTGGAAAGAATCAGTTTTGAGAGTGAGAAGAGATTTGTGGAGTTCTGACAGAATGGTCAACTCTGTTCCCTTTTGTGTAGAGTTTTGAGAAATTGACCCGTAGTTTCAGGAAACATGTTTAAATGCTTGAGAAAATATGCAAAATGATTAATTGGTTAGAAGCAACCTCCCTCTCCTGACGCGATGTTCTGGTTAACTCTGATCATTCACAGACTTTGTCGTCACCTCAGGGACCACGTTTTGAATGAAAGTTCGCTCCATTTCCCAGAACACAAATGCATAACTGCACATTCATCTTCACAAACAACTTCAAATCATGTCAAAACCAAACTCTCCACTCAAAGCCAAGCCTTCTTTCATCCAAACAAACCGTCAAACATCACAAAAAGGCCATCAAATACACATACACTACAAATGAACCATCACACACTGGTGAGATCATGAAAACGTGTTTCTGCAATGAATAATGGTGCTTATAGTTTTTTCAGAACAATCTCTTCACATGATCAATCAATGAGGAACACAATATAAAAACCCATGTTTAAATTTTCAGAATTTTTAATTTCCCTATGTACTTTTATCCATCTATCCATACTGAGGCTCTGATTGGTGTGTGAACACTTTTGACCCTATGAGTCCTATCTTACGCTGATCTAAAGTGCAAGTGGAAAGCGTGAGGTGCAATGGAATTTAATATAGTCAAAGTGTGTCCAAATCCGCCTTTGCCAGCTTGCGCCAGGGGGACAGGAGTATCCTGTCCTGTCCCGCCTCTTGCACCAGCAGCACACAGCAGGATACACTTATCAGCTGTACCTAAGTACCCTGACTAATTCACAGGTGAGTTTAGGCCGAGCATGTGATAAACGCACCAGGAATGCAAGTGGTGGCAGCATGATGGCGGATTTACCAGGAGGAAACAAAGAGAAAAGATTTTTAAGCAAGGAGACAGATCTCCTGGTTCAAGAAATGAACGTTTGTGCCTCGGCCAGATGCGCTGGGTGCTATCATGTGCAGACAAACCAATGGCGCCACAGACTCTGTGTTTCACAAAGGCTGCATAGACCAGACGCATGTTCATTTGCTATCTTGCAGATGTGGCAAAAATGGCAACTGCCCTGATGTAAGATAGCAAATCCATCTGCACCACCAGCGCACTGGCTTTGCGCTGGGTGTAAGATAGGGCCCTTAGTGTTTCCACCTGGGGAATTGTGGGTTAATCGCATTCCAGCTCCAATGACTTTTCCCTGTTTCTTCTGTTTGTCAGTGGCTTTCTAAATGAGCACATGATGCCACTGATCTGTGAAGGGACAAAAAGTTCACCAAATTTGAATCATGTGTGAAAACAGTGTTTATGGTTTTGGGAAATGGGTCGGTCTTTCAGTAGATGTTGTTATGTTTTTTGATGTTTAGTTATGGTTTCTCGTAGTTGTTTCTAATTTTTAATTTTCTGAATTTTTGGCTCATTTTTTCAAAACCCCAATCCACAAACACAAAATGTAGAGCCCTTCAAATCCCTACATACAAAACTGTTTATCTTTTTTTTTTCGTCAAGATGACACACACGCTAGATCTTTCAACTAACCAACACAACACTGATGTGCTAAATGCAAAACACTGCCATGCATATCATAACATTAGGTCTATCCTTTTTGTATTTTCAGTGTTACACTGTAGACGGTTGTAAAAGATTGTTACAGTAGTGTGTATCTCCTTAAATATGTATAAATAAACATGCACACACAGCGCAGTAACCAAAACATTTTAATTTTTCCAAAAAGAAGTCTTTTGGAACTCTTTTGTGTTTTGTATGTAACACTGTAACAGGCATAACAAGAGAAAACCAGAAAAAACATTCAGTAAGAAGGGGAGATCAGACGAGATCAAGCCTGCTCAGGGTGGTGTGGCTGTAAGCCAACGAAGGGGTTTTCTGTTTTAAAAAAGTGGCTTTTTCAAAACTACAAACACAAAAAGACAAAAACAAATGCAAAATGTAAGAAAACAAAGCTGCATCCCGCTTCCTATTTTGGTCTGACCACAGCACCTCACTTACATCACACGTGGTGTTTTCCCAGAGGGCTTTACTACAAAGGGAGCTCGACATAGTCAGGCTTTATTTGCATGAGCTGGCTTAACAAAACCTAAAACCCCAGTCAGAGCCACAGGGTATCACGATGATGGTTATCAATATTCTTTGTTAACCCAGGTTTTCTCCCTCAGGCTCTGTGCACGCTCACATGAAAGGGAGGTTTGGTGCATCATTTGACTCTTCTTCTGCACAAAACTGATCATGTGCCACCTACTGCAGTCAGCAGGAACAAGAGGTTATAATGGAGAGCAGAGAAGAAAGTGAAAAATGTATTATGGCAAAAAGCAACATTGTTGCTGCAAATTAGGCAAGAGAGGAATACTCGGAGAAAATTACTATTCCACAAATACAATAAATATAATAAAATATTATACAAACTCCTCCATTGCCTGAAGAAGAGGCATGTATGAAAAGTAATGGTGGTCATACACCTTCCATCACCATGCAGAAAAAAGACGTTTGTAGAGTTTAGGCATGAGGAATATGATGGGAGGGTTAGAACAATAAATTGTGAGTGGGCGGCAAACAAGTTATGGCCCAGAACAGTGTGGTGTTCTTGTTCTGATTATCCTCTGATTTCTGAGTAGGTAATTAAGCAATTGTTGCCAATTGATAAATAAAACTCGGCATAGAGATTGTTGTTCCTTTGAAAAGCAACATCAGAGATCTCAATTTTGAATGCCCAATGTTGAGAACTAAAACTGAGTGTAAAAAAGAAATTGTGTTTGTAATTTTGCAGGCTTGGTTTTGGCATTTTCAGGTTCAGGTTTCAGTAACTGCACTCAGATTTTAGTGTGTAAACAATCGTGGAAAAAACGTTCAGACCCAGTTACAGTGTGTAAGCAACCGAGAAAAATGGTGATAAGAGTCACGTACTATCCAGTAACACTGCCTTCCCCGCCTGTACAAAAGTCTATTTTTGTAAGTATTATAATTTGTGTCTTCTTGTCTTTTGTCGTTGCATGCATCCTCTCTTCCCCTTCCTTTCCTGCTCTCCTGTTGCAAACAATCCTGTGTGACCCCCTCCTGTTCTCGGAGCAGGACACGCTACTATGAGGCCTACATTAGGTATGTGCATGATGTTACCACTTTACAGGGCTTAATTTCACCGTTCTTAGTGGCGAGTGTGTCACAGAACATGTTGTGAAATCTTCTTACTTGCAGGGAAAATTTGTAACCTGTAACAGTGAGTGAGGACTGTGGAGAAATGAATGTGCATAAAACCTCCAAGAAACAGCAAATGATTCTCCATATGTATAGTTTTCAAATTTTTACGCTGATCAATATTTGACTCGTTGTGTATTTGATGTTTCAATGTCAGGTCAGAGAGCGGTGGTGGACTCTACCCCACCATTCGTCGAGAGGAGCCTGGGGGCGGGGACAGTGATGACGAGCGAGGCTCAGGAGAGTACTACAGTGGGGAGGAGTTTCATGAAGATGACATCATGCTCACAAGAGACAGGTACTGTGACCGTAACAACTGTTGGCTTAAAGGTCCAGTGTGTAAGATTTACAGGAATTTATAGGCAGAATATGGCAGAAATGTAATATAATACTGATTATGTTTTCATTAGTGTATAATCACCTGAAAAACAGTCATTGTGTTTTTGTTACCTTTGAATGAGATGTTTTTTGGCCACCATGGGTTCTCCTATACTCTTGGGAGGGGAGAGTATCCAGTGTTGAGCTTGCAATCTGCAAGCTCAACACTGGATACCACTAAATCCTACACACTGGTCCTTTAACTTGATCTGAGGGAAGACGGACAACACAAACTGTCTGACACTAAGCTGCGTGAGACTGTTGCTGTGGTTGTTTCTCATTAATATGGCTTTAGACATTATTTTCTCTCTTGAGTGGCAGCTACATTTATCTAGACTTTATCTGGATTATGGTGGATCACTGGCAACATGCTCACCAATAACAACATAACTCGTTTGTACTCGTTTGCTGCCTGTTTCCAGCTTGTTTTTCTTGTTTTTGCAATGTTAGAAAAAAAGAACAGAAAATGCTCTTGTAGAGATGTTAAGTTTATCTGTTTTTGTTTCACAGGTTGTCTCACAAGGACCAGCAGGGCGCAGAGGGAGACTTTGACCTCGAGACTTCGAGGAGTGAACACCAGGCCGATGGTTACTATGACGATGACCAACAGCCCATCTACCAAGATGGCAGGCGGTCGCCCAGGAGATGGTTTTTACCCTCACCTCAAGGTGATTCACTGACACAGATTTAGAAGTGTGACAACTTTATGTGTCAATCACATTAAAGTATTTCTCAAGTTAGATGTTTTTTGGGGCTCCGTCATGACTGTTCACTCAATTCTAAAGATTTATTGCACATGTTGATAAACTGGGCTGATTCACAGTGCGAGTAGTAATGTAACGAAAAGGTGAGTTAGATTAGTTGCTACTGTATTATCCATACATATTAGCTTCTCTTGTGGTTGATCTATCTTTGCTCTTGAATTATTATCACAGTATTTATTTTTCGGTAAATAACCAGAGTTGGAGAATGATCTTTTTTTGGTTCTTGTGTGTTCTCTCAGCCTCCAACAGGCCAACATTCAGTTTTGAGTGTCTTCGCAGAAGAAGCAGTCAGGACGAGGCTCCTCCCTCTCCATCCTGCACAGCTCTTCCACTGCACCTGGTGCAGCAACAGGTACGCTCACACCCAAACACACATTTTTCTGTTTATGAATATTGTGTTAAATGAATATACAGTATTGCCACAATATGTGGTTGTTACCATGGTAGTATGGCTATTTTCTCTACTCCCTACACTAAAATGCCGGCCTTAATTGATTCTTCTTCATCGTCATCATCGTCCGTGAACTCCAACCTCAGGTGATGGCGGTGGCCGGTCTGGACGCCAGCAGAATTCACCATCTGTCTCCTGCACGCTCGCTGCGCTCCTGGGCCACACCTCCTGCCTCACCCATCAGCCGTGACTGCTCACCCTGTTACACGCCACTCATACAGGTCAGTTTCACTGTGTGATAGAAGACCACATTTTAAGATTTACCACAGGCTGTCTTAAATTTCACCAATATTACCATAAATGTGAAAGTAAATGTTGAAGGGGCAATCTGTAAGAATTCTAATTTAAAGCATTCAAAAATTAGCTAAGATTAGCAACAGGATGTGAAGAAATAAGTTTCAACATTATGTATTGTGTTGTAGAGAGTATACTGAAGTTAGCATGCTAACCAGCTAGGGCCAGCTCGTCCTATCTTGTAATACCACTTTAAACCTCAAGATACAATCGTGAGTCACTCTAGTATCCAGTCTGCCCTCAGCCCAACAACACTAAGGCGGTTTTCATGCGGGGTTTGGCTCCTGGCTCCCTGGGGTTGATTTCACCATAACCCCTGATCAGGCCTTCGGGAGATAGGGACAAACCCACTGTGCCTTTGTCATCACTGGAGTCAAAGTCCTGGTTGGAGCAGCTGTAAATCACCTCAGTACTGTCGTCTGTCAGTCTCGGAGGCTGTGTTTCGTCCCTGTCCGGCTATGTTCACTGGTCTGCTTAGTCTGCTAGCTATCAGCAGCTAAAGTAAGCTGCTACAGTTAGCAGCAGTTAGCCATTATTCTGGCGATATGCTGCCTCATATTTGTTTGGGGTATAAGTTGACAGGTGGCCAATTCTTATATTCTTACATTTTACATTGTAATGTTGATGGAGTGTGAACAAACTATAGAAAGGTTTTTATTGAGCTTCAAATGTTTGAGTCTAAACTGATTTGTGATTTTTTTTTCGAATGAATTTTCAAAGCTTGAGTGTTACTTCAGTGGTGCCATCAATAGACCAACACCCCATATTTGAGTCATTTGGAACTGGTCCTAACTGCTATGCAAGAATTTGCTAATTTCTGGTTGAGTGAACGCCACAAATACAACTTGTTTATTAAGATTCTTTATTATTTTATTATTTTCCTATGTAAATGCTTTTCTGAGCTTCATAGATGAAAAATTTAGTATTTCATTTAAGCCATCTGTTGCCTCTCACAGCTGATATCAGTCAGCCAGGATGCTTTACACAATTATCATCTTGATCAGTGTGTGTGTGTGTGTGTGTGTGTGTGTGTGTGTGTGTGTGTGTGTTTATACTCAGGTGGACTGGCGCAGTTCCGGCAGTGTCGGTAACATCCCCGCAGCAGTGAAGAGGAGTTCGTGGTACACAGACAGCCCGGACGGTCCTCCAAGCCGCAGCCACTCTCCGTCACATCTGCAGTTACCTGCAGAGAGCTGCTCACACTTCCTGCAGAAGAGAGGCAGCGCTAACAGTCTGGTGGAGGCTGTGAGTAAAAAACACTTTTTAATCCATGGACCCATGTCCATTGACATGCTGTTATGTAAAAATCACAGTCACTAATTTGTGATTTAGAGAAGGGATATTGTGATTATTACAATATCAAATAACCTCTGGATAATTGTTTGGATTGTTGAGCTCATGCAAATTTTATTTAACATTTCTTTACTTCGATATGCAGCCAAACAACCCAAAGTATTAACTTCATAATTATGTCCAGGCTTGTAGCTCAAAATGCTGGACCCTGTATCAAGGCATTGTCTATGGGCCCTTCCCTGAACCCATGACTATTTATTCTGGTATCTTTGTGGGCCTTCCTCACATTAAACTGTATGGTCTATCAACTAATCAACAATTAGCATTTCTACATTTTTCCTGAGATCCCCATGAGGACCCTTAGAGATCCCACACACATTGACTTACCCACACAAAGTTCACAAAGGGTGACCAGTGACCAGTTTTATCCTGTGTCCCACATATTACAGTTTTTCTCGATTGCTTTGGCTCATTTCTTGAAACAGAAATTACATTCTCAAAGCATTAGGTGCATTTGTCAAAATAGCATGTACGGTTCAGCACAACACCATGGCTTACCGGCAAAAGGTCATATCTCTCCCAAAACAGTTTACTCATGTGCCAAAAGTTAATTATTTTCTCATGTAAGTAGTCAGTGCCACCAAAATGCAAAGTCCTTTTGGCATTGTGTAAGTACTGCTGGT
>JAJHUR010083740.1:0-21118 GCA_027495735.1 Lutjanus campechanus | reverse complement strand
TGTTCCCTGACTTAAAGGCCCTCTTCTTCTCCTTAAGGAGAGTCTTTATGTCAGGATTAATCCACGGTTTATTGTTGGAAAAACACCGTACAGTCCTGGTGGGTACAGTGTTTTCCACACAGAAGTTGATGTAGTCCGTTATGCAGTGTGTGAGACTATCGATGTCCTCTCCGTGGGAATCACAGAATACCTCCCACACAGTTGTGTCAAAACAGTCCTTCAGAGCCTCATCAGCCTCATCGGACCATCTCTTCACTGTGCGGGACACAGCTGGTTGCCTTTGTACAAGAGGTTTGTAAACAGGCAGGAGATGAACCAGGTTGTGGTCAGGTCTGGGGGGTGATGAAGTGTATGCCTCCTTAGTGTTGGCATAACACAAATCCAGTATCTTATTGTCTCTAGTGCAACATGTAACATACTAGGTGAATGTGGGCAGAGTGGAGGATGGAGAGGCATGATTAAAGTCTCCAGAGATAAGAAGGAGGGCCTGTGGGTGCTCTGTCTGCAGCCTGCTTGTGACAGAGTGGAGAACATCACAGGCTGCATCAGTATTAGCAGAGGGGGCAATGTACGCAGCTATCGCGATAACATGCGAGAATTCCCGCGGCAGGTAATATGGCCTCATGCTAACGGCTAACAGTTCAATGTCCCTGCAGCAGAGTTGTCATTTAACAGTGATGTGCCCAGAGTTACACCATCTATCGTTCACAAACACTGCCAGCCCTCCTCCTTTCCTCTTACCACTCTCCCTCGTCCTGTCCACCCGCAGCAGCTTGAAGCCGTCCAGGTCCGCAGCCGTGTCTGGAGTTAGCGCAGTCAGCCATGTTTCTGTAAACATCATGATGCTGCACGCCCGGTATTCCCTCTGGTGCCGGGTCAGCGCCGTTAACTCATCCATCTTGTTGGGAAGAGATCTCACATTCCCCATGATGATGGACGGGAGGACGGGTCTGTATTTCCTCCTTCTGGCTCGGCGAACAGCTCCGGCATGGCTCCCCCGTCTCCTCCTCTTTAGCTCGCGGGGAACGTCGGGCCTGTTGTCGGGCAGCACCGCGGTGCCACTGAGGGCCAACAGCTGATCCCTACTGTAAACAATAGGGCCATGGCTGCGTACGCGGTCCCCAGACACGGTCAAAAACAGTGAAAAAAACAAAATAAAGACCAGAGCAAACACGGCGACTTTGGTCTCCATAGTGCACTGATCAATTTAAGAGCACAATACTTAAGAATAAATTAAAAACAATAAGAAGAAACTAAATTAAAACGGAAAAAAGCTCACAGGGAGCGGGAGCTGCTGTAACAAGCTGCCACTAGAGCGGCGCCATCTTGGTATCAGCTTGAACTCCTCCACTTGAGGCAGGAGTTCTCCAACCTGGAGGGGGCAAGCCACCTTTTTCCGGTCGAGAACCATGGCCTCGGACTTGGAGGTGCTGGTTCCCATCCCTGCTGCTTTGCACTCAGCTGCAAACTGCCCCAGCACATGATGAAGGTCCTGGTTTGAAGGAGCCAACAGGACAACATCATCTGATAGCAATGGTTTATGAAACCAGTTCTTCAATACATTTGACAGCTTATGGCTAGTTAGTTTGTTTGTGTTATTGTGTGACTTTAGTGATATCAAGGGTTAGGTCAAATTCACTGAAGTCTCACAACCACACAAACCCACTAACAGATGGAGGCAGCAGTCGACCAACAACTCCTGTGTTCTGTGAGCTAAAATGAAAGATTTTGTGAGTGGAGTTTTGTTACTTTAAAAAGAGTGATATTTGTCATCTATAACGGTAGTTTCCTGTCAGAAAAGTCTGTCTGATGGCAAGGTAAAATGGTGAAAATATTCTAAATGTAACAGAGCAAAAGTGATGTAGATTTCTTCAGGTGTCCAAAACACATGTTGCTGCTGACCCTGTCCACAGCGCTTCCTGCACCGGTCCTGCTGCTTCGCCAAACTGGGGTTGTGTCGACCTCCATCTGTCGCTGAATTTTCATTTTTGGGTGAACTATCCCTTTAAACTGGACCTCAAAATTAAAAATACTCCACATTAGTGGTGAATTTGCAGATTCATTGATCTGTGAACATGATGTTTGAAAATGTATTTGAGTTCTACTTGTGGACATCGTGAGCTTTGTTTTATGGGGGACTGTCGGCATGGCCTGTACATGTTGGTCTGAATGTGCTCTTGACCAATCAGATCAGTCGGTTGAAACCATCTGTTACTCACTGTCCATCTCTACTGTTGTCACAACACCATAAACCCTCCACCATAAACCTCGTGTTCCTCACAGAGCAGCTGGAGCGTATTGAGGAGGGCATGGACTCCATCAACAGGGACATGAGAGAGGCAGAGAAGAATCTGACAGACATGGCTCACTGCTGTGGTCTGTGTATCTGGCCAATCAGGAAGTAGGTCTGGTCTCCAGGATCTGTGCCTTCAGCCAACTGGTGGCCTTAGAAACTCACACTGGTGCCCAGTTCCATTAAATAAGATTAACATTATTAGGTGTCACTTGAGGTTTGTTTCCACAAAAAGAACACCAATATTGGGGGAATTTACTCTGTCCATCCAGGGATCTGTCCATTCTATTCTTCTGTCCATAGCAGCTTGTTCACATTATGGTTTATTTCTCCTAGTGTACTCTCTCGTTGCTATTAATTCGATCAACAAGGGCTTAAAGGGACAATAAAGAAGAATATTAGTATAAAACATTTCAAAATAGCTGAAATAATTAACAGAATGTGAAGAAGTAACAGTTCTGAAGTTATAACCACAGATGTCTGTGTATTTATTGTGTGGCAGAGATATTTACTAAAGTTAGCATGCTAACCAGCTAGCCCTGGCTCATCTTGTGTTGTTACTTAATTAATAGACAAAATGAACTTGTGTCGAGAAATGAAATATTCTTACAGCTGTAAGAATCTGTTTTCTTTGTAACACCGTAAAATACAACCAAACACCCTCTGAATTCAAGTTTCTTTCTTTTAACAAACTTCACTTCATCAAAATCACAAAATATTCACATTTAAAGTGATATTCCACCTTGTGAGAATAACCCACTCGGTATGTACTCACCACTATGCTGATGTGATGATGGATGAAGATCTTCAGTTCACCAAACAATCCTGGAGTTTTAGGAGAAACAGCCTCATCCAGTACAATGGCAGTGAATAGTGACCACGGATAAAACGTTAAAGAAAGAACACAAAACAAACACAAAATGTCTCCATCCTGCTTGTGTGGTGTAATCAAAGTGTCTGCGAGCCGCGACATTAAAAATGAACCGCAAAAGACGCCATTTACACCATGTTTTTAGCAGAAATATCAGCTGTAGCATGTAGCCGGTAGGATGTAAACATGGCGTCGATCTCGCGAGACTTCGTATATATCTTAATGGACGCACGTGCGGAAGTCTCGCGAGATCGACGCCATGTTTATCCGTGGTCACCGTTCACTGCCATTGTACTGGATGAGGCTGCTACCCTGTTTCTCCTAAAACTCCAGGATTGTTTTGTGAACTGAAGACCTTCACCATCATCACATCAGCATAGTGGTGAGTACATACTGAGTGGGTTATTCTCACAAGGTGGAATATCGCTTTAAGAAGCTGAAACCAGAGAATTTGGATTTTTCTCAAAACAATGAATCAATTATCAAAATAGATGCAGATTAATTTAATAGTCAATTAATACTAGATTAATTGTTACAGTTCTCAGTGTTTCATGTTGGTTGTTTGGTTTATTAGTTTGTCCAGCTGTTCCTTCCTTTGTTTTGCTCCATTTATTGATTAATTGATTCAAAGACAAAAATGTTACATTTTCACTCAGTGAAGCATTTTTTATGGTAATAAATTGTCAGCTGTGTGCACTTTGCATGGGAGGATATCATTCTTTATTTTAAACTGTAATCCTGCAAATGATCTACATTTTTACTACATGTATCTGCAATCTGATTACATCCTTTTTATCTGTAACTGTAATGAAATACAGAGTTAAAAGTTAAATGCAGGTCCAGTCTACATGTGATTCCTCAGAGCTCAACCAAAACCTGAGCGAGAACATATGATGGAACTTGGCACCAACACTAGAGTGCAAAGAGGCAGCAGATTGGCTGGGCCCTGTGTGGGCCCTGTGTGGGCCCCATGTGGCCCCGTGTGGGCCCCATGTGGCCCCGTGTGGCCCTGTTGGCTCAAGTGTGGCAGAGTGATAGTTTGTGCTGTTATTTATTATTTGTGAGGGAATATTTTAGTTTTGGGCAATTTTATGTTCAGTTGCTGGTGTCTGGTTTTTCAGTTCAGCTGTGGAGCTTTTGGGAAATAGTTGGTGATTAGGGTTAGTTTTTTTCTTTTTTGGATTTTGTTTTGTCCTCCTCCTCCCCTCCCCTCCACCATCCTCTCTCTCCATTCTTCCTACTATCTGTCCTCCTCCTCCTCCTTTTTCATCATCCTTTTTACCTCCATCACCTCCTGATCCTCTCCTTATACTTTCACCTCCTCTCCCACCTTGTCTCTCTTTTGCCCATCACCTCCTGTGTCTTCCTCTCCTCCTGCCGACTCCTCCGTCGTCCTCCCCCTCGTCCTCCTCCTCTTGTAGAGCAATTGGAGCGTATCGAGGAGGGTTTGGATCAGATCAACTCTGATATGAGGGAAGCCGAGAAAAACCTGACTGACCTCGGCAAGTGCTGTGGCCTCTGCTCCTGTGATAAGTAGGTGGAGAGGTGTGTGTGTGTGTGTGTGTGTGTGTGTGTGTGTGTGTGTGTGTGACTGGTTATTTTGAGGTAAGTACTGTATGTGAACAAACATTTCTCCATCATCATCATCATATTTCTTGTCTGTTTGTTTCAGTGTAGTTCATTGGACAGGACGTTGCACAGTGATTTTTGTTAAATGTGTCTGTTTTGCTGCAAACACTTGTTTTCATCAGTTGTTTATTAGTTGCTTTAAATTTTATTGCCTGCTTGCTCTGCCACTGTAAAAAATTTCATATGTTCATTAATCATCTTACAAAGTTTTTGTTATCTATCCTGTATAACTGGACCACTGATGTGTCCATATTGGAAATATACCATGCACACATTACAGAGGGTTAGGACAGTCACCATATAAGATTTTAACTATTACACTATTATCATCACAAAAAGAATTCTCAAGAACAATATTGTTCAAATATCTATAGAAAATTTGAAAAACCACCTGGCACATAAGCCGAAAAAGTTTTCTATCTTCCAGCTTTACTTCCTGGAAATAAACCTGGAACTTACTGCTTGTATGACCCACTGAATATGTATGAAATGTAATATGTATGGAAACACTTGTGAGGCTATTCTCTCTATCAGACTGAAGGCCTTTGAGGAGAGCGGGGCGTACAAGGCGGTTTGGGGCGGAGCCTCCGGTCAGGATGGTGTTGTTTCCAATCAGCCGCCGTCATCTCGTGTGGTGGATGAGAGGGAGATAATGATCATGAGCGGAGGATACATACGGAGGTAGAGACTGAGCTTAATGAAGTGTCTTATTGTAGGCTGGTTGGCTGCTGTGTGGTGGGTGTGTGTTTGTACTTCTTTTGAACACAATGACATGTAATTCTACCATCAGTCACACAGGCAGCTGGGCAAACACACACACACACACACACACACACACACACACACACACACACCCACTTTGTTCTGCTCTGTCTCAGGGTGACTAACGATGCCCGAGAGGACGAGATGGAGGAGAACCTGGCTCATGTCGGCAGCATCATCGGGAATCTGAAGAGTATGGCTCTGGACATGGGGAACGAGATAGAGACGCAGAAGGACCAGATCGAACGCATACAGGGCAAGGTACTGCAGTCACATGACCACACTGATGACACACACTGTGTGATACACACTGTGTGTCATCAGGTTTCATCAGGTATCAACAATCTAAGGCTGCCCCCTGAGAGTCCACGAAATCATCAGTCAGAGATCCCTCAGTCCAAACGATCAGTTGTTTGTTTCCCTTTGTCAGTCAGTGTGCATCACAGTTAGACAATAAAACAGACAGAAGCTACAAAAACACACACGGAGAACATTTACATGAGGAATTATAAGTATATTTTTATATTAGCTAAAAAAAACAAACAGGTTAGATGTGAATCACCCTCACTTTAAGTTGGGGAACATTTGTTAATTACAACAATACCTAGTTGTTATAAATCAAACACATAACACAATCAGTCACACAAGAGATATATATATGAATAAGAAATTAAAAAGAAAATTAGGATTCCTGTAATCATAACTGTACAAAAGTGGACAAAACAGTGCCATTACACTTTGTGGATAATGAGAAGATTTAGTGAAAATGGACAGAAACATAAATGATCTAAGAGCGTACAGTATGTTTAAGATGTGCTGGATTATTTATGTAAGGGACAATTAAAGAGTAGGTGTGTGTTAAACAGTCCAACTCAGACTCTTAAGTTTGAAAAAAAAAAAGAGTAAATGCACTTAATTAAAACTATTTAATTTTTCAAGCACTAAAAAAGACAAATCAGGTTTGCAACTCATTTTCTATTTTATTTTTTAGTTTCTAAAACTCAAAGATTCAAGTTTATCTAAAGAAGAAAAGTAAATTATCTCAACTAAAGATTATAGGTCAGCAAAACTTTTTAAACTTAATTTCAAAGCTTAAGAGTTTGAGTTGGGCTCAGAACTCATAAATCTACTGCAGGGCATTGCCTTGAAACTTGAGAAAGTTGTATCAACCATGTTTTTACAGTGTAATGGACTGAACAGAGGCATAATATTCATGTATGATATGATTAAGCCTGACCACAGAGCAGTGTTGTTTTTGGCAGCCATTTTTGATTTAGTTTTAGTCTTAGTCTTTTGGACGAAATGCTTATTAGTTTTAGTCACATTTAAGTCAATTCTATCTTTGATAGTTTTAGTTTAGTTTTAGTCGACGAAAACTAAAAGGGTTTTAGTCCAGTTTCAGTCATTAATTTTAGTCGAAAAAATAATGACTTTAAAACATTAAATTAGGCCAATACAGATATAGGAAATTGTAATCGAGGTTGACAGGTTGTGCTGCAATTCATAAAGCAACAGTTAATTCCCTTAACACTTTTGTATAATAACCAGATTCCTTACCACTTTGATTGCGCTAGCCTAGACTTTCCCATCCATGAAGATGCAGTTCTGTCATGCTGTACTTGCTGATCAATAAATCACCCATAAATCATCACATCTTTTCCACCCACCAGGCCCTTGTGCTGGCATTGCCGCCATGGTCCATGAACTGTGTGTGGCTGCCAGTGTTGCAAACTCCTCAGTAAGGAAAGTAGCTATTGGCTGTCCTAAAACTCACTAGAAGTCGCTAAATGATGTCATTGCCTAATTTGCATAATTGTTAATTTGCATGTAATTGTAACAGACGCTGTAGGAGAGAGGAATAAGTTATTTGATACACATCAGAGGGTTAATATCTCATTTCATGAAACAGTCTATACACATTTTTTTTTAAATGTTATAGTTATGGCAAAATGTTAATGTTTTACTGTGACTTGTTGTAGCTCTTAAGTAACTAAACTAAACCAAACTTAAGAAAACAAACACCCTTTGATAAGATTCGATATTAGTGTGACAGTGAAGAAACATTCACATTTACATCCCGCTCTGTAAGCCAGGACAGAATCATGCGTGATGCAGTCTGGACGCGGAGTGGTGTGGGTCTCCTCTCTGCTCTGACTGCAGCTACACCTGCTGCGCAAGGCTACTGTGACACTGACCGCCTGTGAGTGCTTTGGGACGGGGGAGCGGCTCACGGCAGCACCCGCTGCTCGTTGAGGACAGTAACTGCAGAGCGATATGTGCTTTCACGTCAGTCTTCAAAACACTAGAAAAGTCTCATATAACACCAGAAAAAGTAGCTATATTTGTCGCTTATTGCATCGGACAAAAAACAGTCGCCAAGAGGATTTGGAAAGTCGCCAGATTTAGCGAGAAAGTCGCCAAGTTGGCAACACTGGTGGCTGCCCCGGTGTGCACTGTGCCCGTGTATGCCTGATGGTGGGCGTGACCAAACAAGGACAAGATGCAGATGCATTGCTGATATTTTCAGCATTTGGCAGACAGATTGCACGCACCGTTGGAGGAATTGCCATGCATTTTGATAGTCCTATAGCCAACCCACTAACATTTTCGTCTCGTCTCGTCAACGAAAACAACAGATACGTCTCGTCATATTTTCGTCATCACAGAGTTATGTTTAGCTCGTCACCGTCTCGTTGTAGTCA
Organism: Lutjanus campechanus; assembly: GCA_027495735.1. NCBI lineage: Eukaryota > Metazoa > Chordata > Actinopteri > Lutjaniformes > Lutjanidae > Lutjanus > Lutjanus campechanus. Next base: position 12,861 of record JAJHUR010083740.1, on the reverse strand, counting down.
TGAAAAAAAGGTGCGTTAACGAAATAATTTCGTCATCGTTATCGTTAACGAAAACAACACTGCCACAGAGTGTTTACAGATCCATGTTGTTTTGTGTCTGATTTTAAAAGTCTTTCAGTTTATTAACTGCCCATTTTTCATATTAATTTCATCCTTCTCTTCCTCATTTGAAGCTCTTCATCTGTCAGTTTTTCAGTTGTTGTTCAGTGCAGCGAGAGCAGAACACTCCATCAACGTAACAGATAGAACCTCCAATGACAAAGAATATGATTATTTTGATAGTTTATTTTCAATAATTTTTGTTCATTCTGGTTGGATTGTAATGCCTACATTAAAGGGACAGTTGAGATTATTTTATTATCTGCAGTGTGGTTCTATGAGGTTCTTCTCCACAGTCAGTGTGTTACCTTCAGTAGATGGAGGTCAGTTTGGAGAAGCAGCAGGAGAACCGCTGTAGGAAGCTCATAAGTGTCCTGCTGTGGACAGGGTCAGCAGGAACATGGATTTTAGACACCAAAAAACAAAATCATTATATCAATATGCTAACCCCTTAAAATAATGTCAACGGTCTTTTTAACAGCGTGATACAGTATGTTGTCATATGTTTCCATTGCTTTAGTTTTTTTGTGCACTGTGATGGACGTTGAAATGCTTTTATTAGTGTTTTATTGTATTTTTTTTTTATTCTTTCATTTAACCTTTATTTAATCTCAAGGAATCATTCAGAGAGTGTCCTTATTTAAAATGATGTCAAGAGTACAGTTAGAACAGAAAAATACAAATTAATTAATCACTGCGATAAACCAAATCTGAATTTTAAAGAATGTTATGAACATTTCCTGAATCTTTTCCTGTCTTGCTCTCTCTGCAGGCTATTCTCAATGTGTCCCGCATCGACGCCGCCAACCAGAAAACCAACAACCTCATTAAACGATAGAAGGAAGAAGACAGACAGAAGGAGCACTCTTCCATTTCACTCTTTTTCTGTTTCATCCTACTGTCAATCACTGTGCTTTTGCATGCTGCGCCAAAGTGTTGCCGCTGTTATTCTCTGCTTTAGGTCACTGTTTACGTCATGTGTTCATCATGACACCTCCCTGTAACTGCCCTGATATTCCTATAGGGACTGTGGCCCAATTCAGTTCAGCTCCTGCACCCTCCACATACCCACTCTCACTCGGTGGTCACATTCCTGTTGAGGGTCCCCCATATTAAGAGTCATTTCAGATCAGTTACACCTGTTTTCTGTCTGTGATGGAGGAAACGGCATGTACACAAGCAACCTTACCTCAAACATATGTTTGATCAGAGGTGACAACAGTCCATACATTCTTGACTCAAGGTACACTTGTGTAAAAAAGACTATATATATATATATGTATATATATATATATATATATATATATATATATATATATATATATATATATATATATATATATATATACATATATATATAAACCAAAAATAATTAAGATTGCAAATCAGTTTTCAGTGTCAGCAACATAACATCAAAACATGATCAACATGAGAACATTTCATGACTAATTAAACCTTTTTTCTGTTGTTAGAACTTTCTCATCTCTACAGGACGACCAACATCTTTTGTTCAACTTCAGCTGAAGCTGCTGCTCACAGTTCTTTGAATCAAAACATCCCCGAAGTGTCCTTTTGGGTCAAAAAAATCAGTCCTCCAGCACTACCCAGAGGAAAACTTTGTTCCTCACAATCGTCTTCTCTTTGTTTTATGAGAAATAGATGAGATTTGAGAGCTCATGACGAATGTTCCTGTTTCTGTCAGAGACAGGCGAGATCATCCTAAAGCTTGCTGGTATATTTAAATCCTCCCCTCAAAGGGATAGTTCATCCAAAAATAGTCAGTCATTGTCTCCTCACCCTCATGCTGAAGGTCAGGTTTAGTTTTTTTAGTCCACAAAACTCTGCTGGAGTTTCACAGGAAAACAGAATCTCACAAACAATGGAAGTGAATGCTGACCAGTTTTCAAACATAAAAAACAGAACAAAAACAAAAACAGAATAAAAACATAAAATCTCCATACTGCTCATCTGATGTACTCCAAGTCTCCTAAAGCCCAGATATGCCAAGTTGACTCGCATGTGGTATGTGTGCATGTACATGTGGCTCCAAGCTGAAGATCTACAGTGAGGATTCAGGCTAAAAACATGGTGGAAATGACTCTTCGGTCAGATTGGTATGTATTACACCAGACGAGCAGTATGGAGGCATTTCATGTTTTTATTGTTGTTGTTTTTTTACTGTTTGAAAACTGGTCACCATTCATTTTCACTGTGAGATTCTGTTCTCCTGTGAAACTCCAGCAGTGTTCTGTGGACTAAAAAACTAAACCAGACCTTCAGTCAGCATGAGGGTGAGGAGATAGACTGAATTTTATTTATTTATTTTTTTTACTATTCCTTTAATAAGAGACCCTCCACAGTGTGACCACACTTTCCAACCTTGAGACTTCAAAAATTTTGAAACAAAAAAATCAGTTGAGACTTTGTTACCTGCATTTTAGTGACTTTTAAAGAATGAAAATAAAATAATAAGTAAACTGCAACAGCACTGTTGTGTTAAACACTTTTAATTCTCAGGAACAAATAGAGAATAAGTCGCCTCTCTGGCGTGACCTTGTATACATCTCTAGTATAAACTGATATTCATTAGTTTTCTGAGGCTTCTTCAGTTCTGAACTGAAGAAGCCTCTTGGATGAGAGGCGAAACGTCTTCAAGAACTCTATGAAGTCCAGTTGCCTACAACAAACCTTGCTACGGATACCATGACCTGGATGACTGAGAACCTACACAGACATAGTTTTCTGACATTCATTTATTGCCCCTAAAAGAAAATTGACGCAGCAGATTTTACAAAAATGCATGCCCCTTTTCTTTAAAACTTTCCTGAAGAAACAGGAAGTCTTTTGTCTTGTCTGGGTGGGAACAGCAGATTTTTCAGAGTTACAGGGCTTTAACATGCTGTACAGTGCCAGAAACAGGCTGCAATGGTGAAAAGGGAAAAAAAAGTGTGAAAATTTGTCATAAATCAGGAGAAATAAAATATCCCAGCAGGAAAAGAGTGCAAGGGTAATGAAAAACAGGAGTCTCACACTCCAGAGTGTGCAGGAAGCTTTAAGGATCCCTGCAGGGGGAACCGGAGATCACAGTCACACAAATACATCAGAATCAAGAAATTATTTCACAAAGTTTTAACAGACCACATCACATCACCACAGTCCTGCTTCCCTCCATTGGCTCCCTGTGCGTTTTAGAATCGGTTTTAATATTTTACTGATTACTTTTAAAGCCCGTCTGGGTCTGACCCCAAAGTAACAGCGTTGAAATGTTGACTCCATATGAGCCAGTACGCAGCCTTAGATCCTCGAGGATGGGCCCTCCTGGTGGGGCCCTCCTGTCTGTTCCAAAGTCGAGTCGTGAATCTAAAGGTGTTTTCTCCATCAGGATGACCTGCCCGGTCAGGCTGCAGAATCAGTGACATCTTTTAAATCACTTCTTAGAACCAATTTTTACGTTCTTGCTTTTATGTGATGTTGTCTCATTTTAATTTATTTTATTCTTTTATTTGTACTTATTTATATTGACATTACGTGATGTTGTCTTATTTCATATCTTTTATTGATTTATTTTAACTAGACAACATCCTGTAATGTCTCTGCAATCTCCTCCCTCTATTTTCATTTACTCTTATCGTCATGTTTTTATTGTTTTCTTCTTATCTCTTTTACTGTTTTGTCTTATTTTACTATGATTTAGTATATTTTGCTTGTGTTGTCATGTGTTTTGCTTAAATTTTAGCTAAATTTTTTATTGCTCCAGTTTGGCCTCATTGTGTAGCCTTCTGTTGCCTGAGTATCCTGCTCTTTTGCTTTGTCTGTAAAAGCACATGTAAACTCTGTTTTTAAAGGTGCTATATAAATAAAGTTATTATTATTAAAAGTTTATTATTATGTGGTGGACAAAACAGCGAAGAGCTCCGTGGGCCTTCTTCTATAACCTGACATAAAGAATATAACAGATTTAAGCCTGTATGTGCAGAAAATTCTTAGAGAGAAAAATTAAAAATACACAACTCTCACCAGCCACTTTATGCCCCAGTGTAAACATCATTGTGCAGCACACAACCACACACACACACACTCTGAAACATCTCACAAAAGCTCAAACACGTGCATGATGGTGCCCTCTGCAGGCGCAGCCAGGTACTGCACTGAAGAAGTAAACACGTATTTGTCCCCAGAGGAAGGTCTCTGGCGACACCAAGCGGACAAACATGGACGCTGCTCCTCCTCCTCCTCCTCCTCCCTCTCCATCTTCTTTCTTCTCCATGTTGATGTAAAATGGTGGTGAAATGATGAGGATTGCTGTTGTTGGCCTTATTTGACAGACAATCTCATCTCATGCTGACACAGTTTAAACACATGAATCACAACATTAGTAGGAAATTAAATGCATTTTTTTGCGCCTTTATGATAATGTTTGTTTTTATCCTCTGCAGAGGATGTGTTGTTTTTTATGCGTTATTATTGTTCTCAAACAGCCAGTCCTCACCTTCATGTTGGAGTTCAGATGGTGTTAATGATGTGGTTATCAGTAGTACTGAAAAATAAAAATGATAAACACATGACCTTTGCTGAGCCTCACAGGCTTCCATGTTCATCACTCAGTAGGTTTAAGACATTTAAGACAACAGATTCTGTTTGTTGGTGTTTGTTGTGGTGAAATGCTTAGTTATGGACATTACCAATAGAATTTGTGCGCAGAAACACGTCGTACGTGGTTCTTGACTCATTAATTATGTGAAGGCCGAGGGGGAGGGGTTATATGACGACCTTTAGTCACTACTGTTGATCATAAAACATTAAAATATAAGAACCAGAAACGGTTTTATTGACAAACAGCTTTTCATTTACAGTGAATCTGCTGTGTTATGTTGGCACATAACAATAAATACAGCAGTAAACAGGAGTGCAAAAAGTGTTAAGTGTGAGCTGACAGTTTAGGATATTACAATGTTCAAAATGGGGTCACGTGAAAAATACGTTAATGTAACGTATATATATTAGTTAATTGCGCAGAATTCTTGAGTTTTGTTGGTGTGTATGTTAATGAGATGCATGGTGCACTGTAACTGGGGCAGCTGGGGGCGCGCGAGCTGAAAATGTTGCGCGTTCAAGGGAGGAAAAAAAAATCTCTCGCGCTGCGGAGTCTGCGCAGTGGCGTTGTTCTCGTCACTCCGAACTTTCGGGAGAACAGCGGAGGAAGAAGGAGGAGAAGGAGAGAACAACGCCATTTTTCCCTGGTAATCGTTTTCTACATGTACAGAAATTTAACCCGCAGATCGCAATTATTCGTCGATAGCAAACCGCACGCGCGCAGACTTCGCATTAAAAAGCGTGAATAGCTACAGTACGTGAAATACCGTAGCGCAGGAGCGAGCAGACGTCTCGTCCTCTGTTTCGGCAGCTGCACTCACCGCACAAACCGCTACAACACGCTGTTCTTTAAACGCGTTAACGTTACGATAAATCCACGTACCGACGCTGAAACTCGCGTTAAGTGTAGTTTTTTCTGTTTATCGTAGCGGTGTTTTCTCGCTCCGTGTCCGGCAGAGATGGCGGAATCAGTGGGCTGCTCTGAGAGAGGAGCCGCCAGGCACGAGCCAGCAGCAGGGGAAGAGGCAGGCACGAGCTTAACAAAGACACAACAAGGCCGCCGCTGATTGGCTCAGGCTGACCACGTGGTCAGAGCAAACGCAATCATCTGAGATCGAGAAGGAGTTCACCTGCGGCGGAATGTAGCTGACTACAGTTACTCGAGTACAAGTTTAAGGTATTTTACTCGAGTATTTTAATTTTCCCTAATTTGTACTTCCCCCTTAGTACAATTCAGAGGGAAATATTGTACTTTTTAATCCACTACCATTTATTTCATACAAGTAAACAAATAAGTTTATTTATAAAGCACCATTCAGACACAAGTGCTTTACAGGAGCATAGAAATAAATTTAAACGTTACTAAAACATTAAAATTACATTTGAAATCATAAAATCAAAAGCTAAAAGCAAACAAATATTTAAAAAAAAAACAGTAGTTACAGATTGTTTAGGGCTGTAACTAATGATTATTTTCATGGTCGATTAATCGATTAATAGTTGTTTGGCCTAACCCTAACTCAGAATTTTATGAAAGATATTGATCAGTGTTTCAAAAAATCCAAGATGACGTCAAATGTCTTGTTTTGTCCACAACTTAAAGATATTCAGTTTACTGTCAGAGAGGAGTAAAGAAAGCAGAAAATATTGTGATGTAATGAGCTGAACTCACTGGTGTCCAGGTGGTGTTGGTGAGGACTCTGATCTCAGACCTGTGAATCTAACCTGCTGAAAATAAAAACACAAACAGGTTTTTCTGCATCTTGTTTAGACACAAATCCTTTAATTCTTTAATTATGTTTTTAAGGTGGCTGCAGGCTGATTTTGTTACCATATTTATGAGACTGTTGGCCAGAGCAATAATCCCAGTTTTCTCAAGGGCGGAACCATTTTTAAAAATATCTAATTGTGATTATTTTGAATGATACTGCAGCTGTCATATGATGTCTGATATCAGAGGAAATGCTAATTTCTTCATTATTATTCTCATTTTCATTTAAAACATATAATTATGGGGTGTGTATGTGTAGGTCAGGACTTTTCTGCAGCACCAGATTTAATTTAAAATGGTAGATTAACATATTTTGTATTTAACACATATTGTACCTCGTGATTTGTAAACTGCCGTAGGCCATAGTGTGACTTTGATAACCTTTGATAACCACAGTTTTTTCTGTGTATAGTCTGTCTTTACTCTGCAGCAGAGAAAATGCAATGAATGAATTATGGTGTGTTATTATGGCTGGATATGAAACTTTTTCACAGCAGCCATACTGATATGAAATAACAGCATCAACACTCGTGTTACCATGATACTAATGAAGGTCTCATTCTATTTAGTGTAGCAGAGCCTTTCCAGTGAGCCAACATGCTCAGTAGCAGCACTCTGACTCTGACCTGAATGGAACAGAGCCTTTATTAGTATCATTGGTAACTAGTTCATGTCAAAATGGCTGCCATGAAAAAGGCTCAGTATATATTAGTAAAACAAAATAAAAACAGCTGCATACATCAGTAATTATAAATCAATAATCTATTTATTTTCTGGAATGGTCCATTCTACACAGTGAGTACTTCTATGTTTTGTACTTTAAAGTCGGGCTGAACAATTAATTGAAATTATGGCCTGCTGTAATTTTCAATTCACAGGGGGTACAATATTTGTTAAACACAAAATGTGAGTCAGAATACAATTTTAAATGAAATATTGTGGTGCTGCAGAGGCCAACACATCATTCTGTTGACTAAAAAAATAAAATAAAAATCTTTGTTTAGTTGAGATCCATGAAAAGGATAACACACTAAAATAGTTTCAATGTTAGTTTTTTTCAATGAAAATGAGAAGAATAATGTGGAAATCATATTACAGTTACACAATCAGTCATAATAATTGCAATTAGATATTTTTTCAAAATCGTTAAGCTTTACTTTTAAGTATATTTTGATAGCGATACTTTTGGACTTTTGAATGTGGGACTTTTGTATAAAAAGTATTTCTATATTATGAAATTGGTATGTTTTGGTGAGTAAAAGATCTGAGGATTTTTCAGCAGTGAAACCTCTCTTTATGAAATAATTAAAGACAAACCAAACAAATTAAGAAAAGAAACAGAAAAAACATTATTTTGAAAAGTACTAAAACATTTTCATGTTTTTTGTTGTTTGTAATATTTTAGCATGTGTGTGTCACAGAGTGATGATATTTGATTTAGACGGACTCCTCATCACATTACTCAACCTCTGTTTTTTACTTTTAAAGTCCAACCAGCAGGGGGCAGTGTAGGAACTCAAGCTAAAGAAAAACAAGCTGTTTGGTCTGCGGCCGAGAAAAACAACTCCAGTCCAACCCCACACAAACTTATTCATCAAAAATATATTCTTATATTTCTCTGCTGTTTTCAAATATCACCATATTGAGATGTTCTTTATAGATTCTCTACTGCAGCCACAGCGTTTTGTCTGTTAATGTGATTTAAGTTTCTTCACAGTGGAAACCAGCTCTACTGCCTCAAATGAGCTGCTATAGTAAAGGATCCTTATTTTATTTTATCTTATCTTAGTGATGTCTGAGTTATTTGTTATCAAGAGTCCATCACTTTGTGACATCATAAAATCTTAAGCTGCAGCTTTAGTCAAAGTTGAACAAGTGTACGTTCTTCCTGTGTAGATGGGTGTGATTATCTTGGTATGAAAAAAACCTCAGTCTCACAATTTTGTACTTGGATTTTGTTTAATACCGTCACCGAGTGCCTGACAAGATGATCCACATGGCAGAAAAACCATTATTTATTGATTTATTTTTCAGGGAACGTACATATGTTTTGTCCACAACTCAAAGAAATTCAGTTTACTGTCGGAGAGGAGTAAAGAAAACAGAAACCCGAAACCAAAAAGAAGCTGAAATCAGAATTTGGACATTCATTTTTTCTTTAAAGAGAATGACTCAGAATGATGAATAGATTAATTAAAAACAGCTGTTAATTAGGGATGTTCCCAGTCACTAAGTTCCTTGTTGATTAAAAGCAAAATTTAATTTAGACTAGTCGACTAGTTAGTCGACTAGTCTACAGTTAGAAAACAGTCATAAAACTGTTGAAGCATGATTTATGAATTTATAATGCTAAACAACGTCCGAAAAATACTGTGCATATTAAGAGCTATATGAAGCTGTTAATCACAGTTTACAATCATTAAATCGGACTTTAAATGCTGCTGAAATGCGTGCCACTTTGTCCTGTGCAATACAAACATTACACATTAACCTACAAAACACGACAACAACTCCCTAAATGCTTCAACCTTTCAGACTGAACAGGATCACAGTGTCTCCGGATAAATGACCCCGAGCTGATGTTAGCAGCCAGCCTGACACACAGTGTGGCTAACGTTAGCAATGCTAGCTGCAGCAGCTGCTCTGCTTGCAGGTTAATGTCCGTGTCTGTGCTTAATGTGGTCACATGTTGCTGCAGTCGAGTGAATATATATCAGCTTATTCTGTCACAGTCTACATTCAACATTATTTCCATTTTATAGATTCAAACACTGTGAAGCCGTGCTGGTTTTATGAGCTGTCTTCTGTCTGACTTTGCTGATATAAACATCCAGGGTTGCCTGGGCGATCGGGGCGTACACGCTTACAGCATATGGCGAGAGGGGCTGCTGTCTGATGGGCCCACAACACCAACTAGAGGCGGGCGGCTGCATAACATCTTAGAGGCAACAGTTATCGGGCATTGTGCATGAATTAACCCTCTGTTACACTTTGACACATTTATGGGTTTTTTTAATTTTATTTTTAACAAATCTCATCCATTTCTTGTGCAAATAGCTCATAATTGCATCAGGTTGTGTATTTTTGTGAGTTCTAACTTTTTCTAATGGATTTTTTATTTTTAACCCATTGTCAACAACGTAAACAAAAAGTATAGCACTCCCACACCTTCACACAAAAATGTGCACATTGAAACCCATTCAAACCACTATTTTTGATCCTGCTCTAAAAAAAAGCGTATACCATGCAACTTCTTATTTCTTGGTTTCATTTAAGGTCGAACGCCTCAAAGTTTTACTTGTCTGTGACGTCATTTACCATATATGGCACAGGGGTAAAATAAACATGTTTTCCAATAAAAGGTACTGGCACTATATGCTCCCCACACAAGGTCTGAGGTGACAAGAAAAAAAAAAGATTTTGGAAATAATAATTATTCATAATGCTTTTATGCCTTGAATTTTCATGTGCACATTTATGTGTGAAGGTGTGTTAGTGCTATACTTTTTTGCATTTTAACACTGCAAAAAAAATAAAATAATAATGCAAAAAAATCAATGTTGCTGCTAATCTTTCACATATATCAGGCTGCTATAATAAAACCAAAAATATTCAAGTTTGCATCAATTGTAATGAAAAGAAATCAAATAAACTGTTTTTTAGACCAAAAAATGGAGTTGCATCATGACAAAAACGGGTAGAAAGGGTAAAAAAAAAAACAATACTATTTGATATGTATGGTTAGGGCAGAAGTTGCTTTACAAAATAATAAAAAAAAGATTTTCGAAATGATGATAATTCATAATTTTGTTATAGCTTGAATTTTCATGCGCACATTTATGTGCGAAGGTGTGTTAGCGTAAGTTTTTTGAAGGTGTATCAGAGGGTTAAATATTGATAAATAGTTTAAATAATTAGTATTTTTTTGCACACATCCCTGTTGTTAATTGTGCATGTCATACTTTTCAGACTGGCAGGCGGGTCAGCACAACAACAGTCCCGGAGGGAGCTGAAGTTGGACTCAGTGCCAAACCGAGTGGACAGGGTGGAGGAGGAGCGGCCATGTCCGTCCCGTGGCGTGATGACGATGAGGAGTTCAGGGTGGGAGGAGCTAAAGGAGGAGGAGGAGGAGCACTGAAAGCCAAACCAAGGTTCTCCTTCACTGAGGTCAAACTGCTGCTTGAGGCGGTAAAGAGGAACAGATACATCATCCTCAGTGAGTAGGAACCAGTTATTCCTTTGGATCTTTGGGGTGCCTTTTGTTTGCACAATTAATCACAATAAAATCACAATATGGCCACAAGTGCAATATCCAAATTACAGAATCAGAGCTAAATCACATTTTTTAAAAAAAGGAAAAATATTAATCATTATAATGAGGTTCTGTAGAGCTGCAGAGACAAGATGAAAAAAAAAACATGTTTATTTGCTTCAGACCTCAATAAAAATCACATCACCATGGTTTTAATAATGTTGTTTTGTTTTTTTCAGTGAACATGAAAATTGTGATGGAAAAATTTCCACTAATCGTATCACAGTTTCAGTCAAAATAATATTTTTTACTAAATCGTGCAGCCCTTCCTGTCGTCCGCAGCTTGTAGAAAGTGGTGTCATTTCTCTGTATATTTGACTGAAAAATTATTCAGCTTATTATCATCCACTCTCTCTCTCTCTGCCCCGTTTCCTGTCTACTCTTCAGCTATCACTATCAAATAAAGGCACAAATGTCCCAAAAAACAAAACAAAACAAAAAACCTTGTAACGCTGCAGGGATGTCCTGGTCTACATGTCATCATGTTCTGGTACAGATCCACACAAAAATCACTCAGTAACCATTTTAATATATTTTTCAATGAAAATGACAATAACACACACACATAATATATATCAGTAAAAATAATAACAATTAGATATTTAATTCTTAGTCTAAATACTACAGTAATGATTCTGGGTCACGATGGGTCACTGTTGCCATGGAGATAGAGGCGAGATTCAGCAGCATCAAATCAAAACACTACAAAACATAGTCACTGAATTTGACCAAAGTTGACTCAGAAATTAAAAGTGAACAGATTTTTTCGCAGTAGATTGTAAAATCCGTTTCCTCTCAGCCAATCGCAGCGCATGTGACATCATTACTGTATTTATTGATAAGTAGTGTACAGTTAGACCAACATATTGTCTTATTTAACACACTGATCCTCTTCCTTCAGCATCATGGTGGTTTTACACAGTTATGTGATCCACAGTTTGTTGTATATGTTGTTTCATATTTTTGTTATTTTCCTTCCTTCAACTCTTATTTCTGTTTTTTTCTGTAGTAGTATAACTAACATATTTTATACATATTTTTTTCATACTTATGATTTCTATTTCCATTCATATGTTCTCTATATGTTTATTTATACCTCAACTCTTAACACAAACAGTGGGCCCCTCAGGGATCAAAACAGTATTTCTGATTCTGATGTGTCAAAATTTTTTGTAATTGGATTCAGTGTTTGATGTGTAATTTTAATACAGCTGTGGTGCTTTGGGCAGTAATAATTATTACATTTGGCTCTTTGCTATGTCATGGTTTCTGCGGGGTCATAAAAAGTCTTAAATTTCACTGACTGAAACCTGCAGAAAACATCAGGTTCTAATGTTAAAAACGTTCCAGAGAGTTTCCAGAGTTTCCTTGTTTTTCTTCCTGATGACTGAGAACCTTTACAGACTGAGTTCAGATGTAGAAAACATTCAGGAGAAACTCTGATGTTTGTACATATGTTTGCTTGCAGTGGTTGTAATTTTCGTGCTGTGCACCGCTGCCACGTGAATACAGAAGAAACTCTTCTGTGAAGAATCAGAGCTCAGATTGAAGCTTCTTTTGGTTGGTTGTCATTTGGATGTCAGGTCCAGCCAGCTGTGGTTTCAGCCAATCAGATGCAGCTATCAATAGATGTTTACAGTTTGGATTTCTGTGTAGATGTACTGTGTGCATTAAACCAGCAGAGGGAGAACACGGGGCAGATGATCTCCGTGGAGAAACAGAACCACGATGACCCAGACTGTCGTCTCTTCTTCTTTCCTCCCTACAGGGAAGTTTAACCAGGGCGTGTCGGCTGAAACCAAGAAACAGACCTGGACTGAAATCACCAATCAGATCAACGGACTGGGAGAGAATCACAGAGAGGTTTGTTATCGTCACGTTTTAAGGTTCACAATCAGCACGACTGCAACTAAAGATCATTTTCACTTTCTGTTATTTTCATGATTAATGAATAAATTGTTGGGGTGGACATTTAGCTCAGTGGGTAGAGCGTCCGACCCGTGTATGGAGGCTGTAGTCCTCTGCAGCGGCCGCTGGTTCGACTCCCGCCTTCGGCCCTTTGCTGCGTGTCATCCCCTCTCTCTCT
>JAJHUR010083739.1:0-21761 GCA_027495735.1 Lutjanus campechanus | reverse complement strand
CACGTCTATACGTCATAGACACACACGTCTATACGTCATACACACACACGTCTATACGTCATATACACACACGTCTATACGTCATACACACACGTCTATACGTCATACACACACGTCTATACGTCATACACACACACGTCTATACGTCATACACACACGTCTATACGTCATACACACACACGTCTATACGTCATACACACACACGTCTATACGTCATACACACACGTCTATACGTCATACACTTCAAACAAACATTAAGTGACTTAAGTTCTGCCACCTTGAAGGTTCATTACACTCTAATTTTGTTCACAGGTGTGTTTAAATGTGATCAGGTGATCAGCTGACAGGTGAGACACACAGTTGCTGATGATAGGACTGGTGTGTCAAGACCCGCCCTCCTCTGCCTTTGATTGGCTCTGATTATTATCAGTCATCACCAATAAGCAGTGAAGCAGCTGATAAAAGAGGACTCAAGTTGAAATAACTGTTACCATGACAACATAACAAAACTGTTGATTGATTATTTCCTGACATGAATCATGTCAGGAAATAATTTTCGGGTCAGAATAATTCAATTCTATAAAATAACCCTTTGTTTAACATGAATTCAGACAAAATATTCTGATTCAGAAACACGTAAATTTACTTTGAAGTTGATTAAATCTGCAGTTTTTTAATGCTCCAGAAGTGGGCGTGGCCATGATTTATAAACATCTTTTTCATGTTGTGTCTAAACACACTTGTCCAATCAGCAGCTGTGTGTGTCTCGCCTGTCAGCTGATCACTGACTCACACCTTAACAAACCTGTGAACAAAATTAGAGTGAAATGAACCTTTAATATGACAGAAGATCTGTGACTTCAGCTCTACCACTGTACATTAATGTCTTACTTACAGACAGTTATACCAGTCAATCAATCAATCAATCAATCAATCATATAGATCCGTCCACAGCTCTGACTGAACCTGATGATAAATAGATTCTTTCATCCTCACAGTCACCATGGCAACAAAATATACATCTTTACTCCATCTGTGCACCAAATGTTTGTCTGTTTATACATCTATCATCATCATCATCATCTTCATCGTCATCACATCATCATCTGTTGTGTGATAAAATGTCAGCTATATTTGACTTCATCACAGACACACAGAGCAGCCGTACATCATGTCAATTACCACGCCCCCCTGGTCAGTTAATGATGTCACAGAGTAACTGACCTGTAAGCCGATTGTGTCTGTAGATCAAAGAGAATCAGAAAACAGTCTCAGTGACGGAGGAACTGAAGTTCTTACTGTGAAAATCAATGTTCCAAACTTAAAACGGCTGTTTTTTGACTGGAGTTTGGTTCATGAGGAGCAGAACAGTGAACTAAAGGCTCTTAATGATGATCAGGTTCATTCATCGATCAATACCTCGATCTGATCATCGACCGATCATGTCTGAACTGACAAACATCAGAACCTGTATCAACCACCAATCGTTTTCATCAAAAAAAGGGGGGGCGGGGCCTGATGCAGGACAGGCTGCTCTCATCCATGGAACATCATGTTCCAGAGCACTGAGGAGCTGCTGGAGACTAAAGAACCTCAGCATCAGCAGACGTTCTCAACCTTTTAGAGTCATGATGCCTCAGAACAATCATGTTAATGTTTGAGAACCCACAGAACATACAGATTACATAGTAAGAGGGATGTTTGTGAAGGCTGGTGGAACGTTCAGCACTCTCAGGTTCTCAATCTAGTGTTCTGTTTGAGTCTGTGCTGGAGAACTGTTCCTGTGAAGAGAACTTTCCACAGAATTGTTCTATGTGACAGAAAAACTGACGACAGTGGCTGTTAAACACTGTCACTCTTAGAAATAAGGGTTCCAAAAGGGTTCCTCCTGAAGGGGTGAGGTTCTACTCAGAACCATTTGCTTCCAAATAACCCTTTGTCAAGGGTTCAAAGAGTTGCAAAGAACCCCCTGTCAAGGGGTTGTTGACAAAGGGTTTGTCAAGGGTTCTTTGCAAGACTAAGGTTCCATTAAGAACCATTTTCATCCAAAGAACCCTTTTAGGAAGAAAGAGTTCTCCAACAATTGTTGAAATCCTTGAAGAACTCTTTCTTCCAAAAAAGGTTCTTTGTACCAGGGACTCTCAGTAGAACCCCCTGGATGGGTTCTTGCTAGCACCCTTTAAAAGTGGAAATATTCTGGATAGAATCCACTGTTCAAGTCTTTTCCACCAACATGGAACCGTCCTCAATCTGGTTCAAGAACCTTATGTTGAACCCTTCTGAGCATTTCCACCAAAAATAAACCGGTTCAGAACCAGTTTTCACCTGATACCAAAACATACCAGGTTTTTCTTGGGAACCACAGTGGGTGTGTCATGTTCTACAGGTTCATGTGTCCATCATTTATTACAATGGTTACACTCAGAACTGATGGAAACACAAAGAGAACCAAGGTTCCAAGAATCTTAAATGGAACTGGTTCAAGAACCTGGACTAATTTGGTGCAAAAAGGGTCTATAGAGGGTTCTGAGTGGGACCATAACACCAGAGAAGGGTTCTCTGTAGAACCTCTCATAGGGGATTAGAACCTTTCACAGATGGTTCTAGGTACAACATTCTGAAAGGGTTCCACATGAAACCTTTCAAAAGGTTCTACCAGGAGCCATAAAGACTTCTCCTATGGGGATGTTCAACGTGTAAGACATGCAGGACAGTGGACCCTGAGGACCTGGGGAACCTGAGGAACCTGAGGACCTGAGGAACCTGAGGACCTGAGGAACCTGAGGACCTGAGGAACCTGAGGAACCTGAGGAACCTGAGGACCTGAGTACCCTGAAAACCAGGACTGAGACACGCTGGTGATCGGAGATCATTTTGTAAACAGATCATTGAGTCCATCCTGTCAGTATTTATTGATTTTCCTGTTTTGATGATCGATTTAAGAAAAATCTGTCCTGAAGTCTCGTTGTGTTGCAGACGTTAAAGGGTTCTCGGTGTCTGTTTGTAAACTGATGATCACAAAAAACAGGAAGCCACTGACCTCAGAGCAGACCAAGGCTCGAAGACCCTCTGGGACTGTTGGGGTCCCCCTGAGGGCACCTGGACCCCAGGTTGGGAACCAATTATGTAGAACGTTTACAGTTTGTAAACAATAACTGAGCTGCGTGTGCAGTTTGTCAGCAGAAGTACGGTGGACCACAACAGGTTGTCAACGGGCCACCGACTGCCCGTGATCGTCGTGATCCTGTGAGAATTCTGAGCAAATTGAGTCGACCAGCAGAAAATCAATTCTGACGTATCAACACACAACAACCGGACATGTTGGTGATTCTGTTGCTGATAAAACCTTTAATTCAACATTTGCAGCTTGATAACTCGTCTGGACGACTGCAGGACACGATACTTCTGATGCCCAAATGCACGTGCAGTTTTTGATGATGTCGGCTGTAAAAGGGTCTGTAGACGACCTATTGGTTGGCACGATAAACCCCGCCCCCTCCAGGTCTTTGACAGACTCGTCCTCCACAGTGAGACAAGACATCAGATCCTTTGTGAGAAAGTTAGACTCAGCCAACGTGAGACTGTCCTGCACACACACCTGCACACTGTGCACACACACACACACACCTGCACACTGTGCACACACACACACACCTGCACACTGTGCACACACACACACGCACCTGCACACTGTGCACACACACACACACCTGCACACCGTGCACACACACACACACACCTGCACACTGTGCACACACACACACACTGTGCACACACACCTGCATGAACACATCATCGGTCACCAACTGAGTTGACATGTTGAGTTGGAACATTTGAATGTCTCAGAACATGAAAAAAACAGTAAATGTGTCTCTGTCCTCTCAGTCTCTGTCCTCTCAGTCTGTCCTCTCAGTCTCTGTCCTCTTAGTCTGTCCTCTCAGTCTCTGTCCTCTCAGTCTGTCCTCTCAGTCTGTCCTCTCAGTCTGTCCTCTCAGTCTCTGTCCTCTCAGTCTCTGTCCTGTCAGTGTTTGTTCTCAGCTGTGTTTCTGTATATTTTGGACGGTTTGTCCTCAGCTCATGTTGGACATCTTTAACACCCTCTCGTCTCTGACAGCTGATTCCTTCTGTCTCATATTTTATTTTATTCTTTTCAAACATCTGGAGACCCCAGAAATGATCTCATGTCCTCCTTAGGGGGCCCGACCCTCAGGTTGAGAACCACTGCACTAGAGTATCACCAGTCATGCAGCCAGTGTTACAGACTGATCATCAATGTATCGATTAAAACATGTCTGACATGATTGATCAGCCCGCAGCCTGCTGATCAGACTGATGATGATGATGATGATGATGATGATGACGATGATGATGAAGGCCACACAGCTGCAGCTGTTCACATTATTCTGTCCAGCAGCTCCAGGTGGATCAGCGGCTCTCTGTGGACTCTGTGGCCACGCTGCAGCGTCGAGGATCGGACACGCAGCGGTCAGAGAGCCGCTGAGCCTGAACCTCCACCCGCCGGCGGAGGTTCCACACATCCACCTGTTTATCACCTCCACACCTCCGCCTGCACCTCCTCCCTCCTTCCCTCCATCCCTCCATCCCTCCCCTCTCACCGACGCTCCGCAGCGGCTCCTCTCTCCTGGCTCTTCACTCCGCGCTCATGTCGCCTCCTCCGGGGTGACTCACGGTCGGTGGCTGCGGTCGGTTCTCCCTCCCCGCGGTGCCCGTCATCCTGCTGCCCGGCTGTCGGGCCTGTTGCTCGGCCTGCGGTGTCGCGATGTCCCGCTGCGGCTCCTCACTGATAATGGACGCAGCGGCAGAGGAGGAGAAAACAATTAAATCCTCCATAGGCTGAGGACGGCGAGGGGGCGGGGCAACGACCTGACGTCATCACGCACAACAAAGATCAGCTGGTTGGTCACGAGGTGTGTGTGTGTGTTAATCTGCTGTAGGAGCTAAACATAGAGGTTGCAGCCAAAGAGAGAAAAACAAACAGCTTAAATAATGATCAATCAATAAATCAATCGATCAGCCGATTTATTTATCAGTTTTTCTACCACATCATGAAATCACTCCTTCAGAATAAAAGTCCTGACGTGTTTTTTCCCCCAAAATTAATCAATAAGCATTAAAAAATAATCAAATCAAATATCGATTTTCCAGAAGAATCATTAAATCAGTAACAGGTGTGTCTGTGTGACGTCACTGAATCAAACTACTGTGACGAGAGCAGCGTCCTCTGCTGGACTCATGAGACAACTACAGCCACAAACAACAAAGCAGCTGCGGCAGCCGGAAACAGAAAAGAGAGAACAATAAAAGATGATAAGTCTCAGTCACGTTTCTGTAAATTATGAAATGTTTTGGTTCATTTTAATTGTTTTTATTCACAACTTCAAACAATTTAAACATTTTAAAAATGGTGAAAAATTGATCCTGTCATAATAAAAAAGGTCCAAACATGTGAAAACAGGTGTGTCTGTGTGACGTCTCTTGTTTTAGTTTAGATTTTTCTTATTTTGAAAGCCATGGTCTGTCCGCACTGTCTCCAGCAGTTATCCTGTCCCTGAAAACCCTGCTGCTTAGATTTCAGTTTAGGAGTGATAAAAAATCTCGCCAGGCTCTGGAGTTGGTGGTTTTAGCCTGACCCGCCTTCAGATATCTCCAGGCCAGCCTCCCCCTCCCGTTTCTGCTTAACCTGGAGAGTAGAATGCTTCTTGGAGTTTTGTAGCTCTTTATAAATTTAGCCTTATATGCATCAATAAATATACTGATCAGATTTAAATCCCTGTTGTCCGTCTGCTTAATAAAGTTATATTTGAATTGCATTTTAAACACTTAAGGTACATGTTGAATAAATTTAAATATGTGTTAATTTGCGATTAATCACAATTAACTACAGACAGTCATGTGATTAATCGCAGTTAAATATTTTAATTGACAGCACTAGTGCTCACCCATTTGTATTACTGTGTAATTATGTAACAACATTTTTCTCAAATTAAAAAATTAAAAATCAATCAAACAAAACAGTCTGAATTTATGAATTTTATTAAAGTGACTTTATGAAACATTTTCATGTCGATTATATTTAACAACAGGTGACTCAGAGAGAACAAAGTTCAGTTTCACTGATTGTTTTTATTCTGTAAAGTTATAAACTTTTTATTTTAATATATTTTACTTCATTATTTATGAGTGAATGAATTTCATCAGTTCATTTACATTCATCTTCATAAGACATCATAACTTCTGTCACACTGATGATGTTGACTAACCTGGTTGTCATGGTGATGAACCACAGAGCTCAAAGTGACTGATGGAGGAGGCGGCGATCAAACCATTGATGAGCCGCTCCACTTCCTGTGTGACGGTGTTACCATGACAGCAGAGGATGATGGGATGTCGTTGAAGAGTTTTAAAGGTTTCCTGTTGTGAAGAGTTCATGTCGGTGAACCCAAAACATTTTCAGCTGAATTCATGACGTTTTTACATCAGACAGGAGGAACATTCTTTGATCATTTCATCATCAATTATCCATATCAGCTGATACACAGACAGTACTGACTGATTTTTGTTTAGCTGAAGCTGTGACACGTCGTCCATGTCCTCAACATGTTTGAAACTGTTTTTCAACCACTGACCTATTGACATATTTTCAAAAATATTTCCTGTAACAATTAATTTCATTATCAGTCAATCTGTTGATCATTTTCTCCACTAATCAATTAGTTATGTGGTCCATAAAATGTCAGAAAACGTCTTCAAATGTCTTGTTTTGTCCACAACTCAGAGTAAAGAAACCAGAAAATATTCACACTTAAGAAGATGAAACCAAATAATTTAGACTTTTGTATTTAAAAATGACTCAAACTGATCAATTGATTATTACATAAATAGTTTGTGATTAGTTGAATAATCAATTAATAATCAATTAATCATTGCAACTCAGGTTGTAGCAGCTGTGTGTCAGTGTGCTGAGATCTCCAGCAGGTGGTCACGTGACCTCTGCTGTGTGACTGAACAGCTGCTGGACAGTAAAAGTGTGTAGGATCAGTTTGCTTTACAGACTTTCTGTCAGAAAGGATTTGCTATGCTGACGCTGTCAGTCCTCTGCAGCAGTCGCTGGTTCGATTCCCACCTTTGTTTATGGACAGTGGGAATTATTAGAGTGTGACACACCAAAGTCTGTGACTGCTGCCTGTTTTTCCCCCACATGCACTCTGTTGGTTAGTTTAGTTGTAGAGGTTAGTTTACACAGATATGAAGACTTGTCTTGTCCTTTGGTGAGACTTGGGAGCAAAAAGTCTGAAAACCACCAATACAGACATTTTAAAGTTGGCTTCAATTAAATATCGAATTGTGATTATTTCGATTATGATCGTCAGTTAGACAGAATGATAATTTTTACATTATTTTTCTCACTTTAATTCAAGAACATTAAAATGTTTGTGTCATATTTGAAGAATTTGTACCAAAAAATTGTGTTTTCTTCAGGTTGTAGAATCTGATGTGCAGGTCTGGACGCCTCTGCAGCACCACGATATTTTATTTAAAATGGTATTTTGACTCATATCTAACAAATATTGCACCTTCAGTGATTTGATAATATATTCTGATTATATGAATATAATTGTTCAGAGTGTAAACTCCAACATGACCATGTGACTGTTACTGCTCAAACAATGACATAAACAATTGTAAACTTTCTGTTACTGAAACAATTAAAAAATAAATGTGGCTCTGACACAATAGAATATGTTAAATACAGAGTATATATTTGTCCTCTCAGCTGTCAGATGATCTGCAGTCAGTGTCTGTCTGTAGTCTGCTGGTCTCTTCCTGCTGATCTGAACTGACCACAGAGTCATGTGACTGTGTTGCTTCAGTCACTGTGTGTTGTGTCATGTGTCTCTTCATGTTTGATACCTGTGTGAAGCTCTTCCCACAGACACAGCAGCTGAATGGTTTCTCTCGCGTCTCACCCGTGTGCTGAGCCATGTGTCGCTTCAGGTTCCCACCCTGAGTGAATCTGACGCCACAGACAGAGCAGCTGAACGGTTTCTCTCCTGAATGAGTCCTCAGGTGTTTCTTCAGAGCTCCACTAGCCGTGAAGCCTTTCCCGCACACAGAGCAGCTGAACGGTCTCTCTCCGGTGTGAATCCTCATGTGAGCCTTCAGGTTGTGTTTGTGATTGAATCTGTTCCCACACTGACGGCAGCGAAACGGTTTCTCACCTGGTTCCACCTCCATGTTCTCTTCAGTCTGGCCATCGTCAAGCTCCGGCTGCTCGCCACACTTGTGTCGTCTGAATCCCGACAGCCAGGTGAACTTCTTCTCACAGACAGAGCAGCTGAACTGTTTTTCTCCAGTGTGGACAGCCATGTGTTGGGTCATGTGGACCTTCTGTGTGAAGCCTTTCCCACAGAACGGACAGCTGAACGGACGTTCTCCGGTGTGAAGTCTCTCATGTGTCTTCAGATTCACCATTCGGCCAAATCTCTTCCCACATTGAGTACAGCTGAAGGGTTTCTCTCCAGTGTGACTGGTCATGTGACCCAGCAGGGACCTCTTACAGCCAAATGTTTTCCCACAGTCAGAGCAACTGAATGGTCTCTCGCCGGTATGAATCCTCACGTGTGTCTGCAGATGTTCCTTACGGCCGAAAATCTTCCCACATTCACAGCAGCTGAATGATTTTTTACCTCTGAGAATGTTTACACCTGATGGAGGTTCTCTGGTCCAGTCATCATCACTGATTCCAACCTTCAGTTCAGTCGAGTCTTCAGTCTTGTCCTCTCCATCAGTGTGTCTCTGATGAAGCTGCGAGGAATGAGGTTTCTCTTCATCAGGACTGACTGGGAACTGTTCTCCCTCCTGATTGGTCCAGAATTCATGACACTGTGAGGATTCACCTCCACACTTGTGTCTTTTGAGCTGATAAAGCCAGGTGAACCTCTTGTCACAGACACTGCAGCTGAACCTGTTCTCCTTGGAGTGGACAGACATGTGTTGCGTCAGGTGTCCTCCATGTTTGAAGCTCTTCCCGCAGACGGAGCAGCTGAACGGTCTTTCTCCAGTGTGGATCCTCAGGTGGATGTTCAGGTTGTCCTTGCGGCTGAATGTTTTTCCACACTCAGAGCAGCTGAAGGACTTGTCTCCGCTCCCTGTGTCTCTGCTGCCCTCAGTCTGACTCTGATGAAGCTGTGAGGACTCACACATACACTGATGACTCTTCAGCTGAGTGTACCAGGTGAATCTTTGGTCACAGAATCGACAGCTGAAGCGTTTCTCTCCGGTGTGGACGGACATGTGGTACGTCAGGTTGACCTTCTGTGTGAAATTCTTCCCACAGAAGGGACAGCTGAACGGTTTCTCTCCAGTGTGCGTCCTCATGTGGATCTTCAGGTGTGGACTGCGGCCAAATATCTTCCCACACTCAGAGCAGCTGTAGGTCTTCCTGCTAGTTTTACACCTTGTGTCACTGACTTCAATGATGTTCAGAGAGTCTAACACCAACTGAGGTTCTCTGTTCTCTGTCCGGTCGTCTTCACTGACCTCAGTCTTCAGCTCTGAACAGTCTGGTGTCCTGTGTTCAGCATCAGGTTGTAAATGTCTGACTGGATCTGAGTTCCAGACTGATTCTGACTGACTGGTCCAGACTTCCTCCTGTTCCTCTTTAATGTGTGGGGGCTCTGGGTCCTCCTGGTCCAGACCGGAGCTCCAGTCCTGCTGCTGCTCAGGGGGAACCTCTTCTTTATTCACCACCAGCTGCTGGACGTCTGCAGGACGCAGTGAAACAGGAAGACACGGAGAGACAAGAGTCCAACTGGTCAATCATGTTTTAGGCTTTGTTGAGTTTGAGCAGGAACAAAAAAGACTGAAAATTGTGAATTGTCCCAAATTTAATGATGGGGGTGGACAACACTGCCCCGCATGTCTCTGCAAAATCTACCATAGGTGTTCCCAAGGACCCTTAACCAAAAGAAACTCCCACATGACCCAGAGAACCACCTCATTGACAAATAGGACCAAGGCCATACGACCTTCCCAAGGAAACAAAAATCCACTAATCCCCCCCTAGAAGAAAGCTATAAACACCTAAAGGACTTTAAAAACTCCTTCATGACCACAGGTGCGACTTAAAGGACCTCTAGAATCTTCTAAAGGATGAAGAACCACCTAACCTAACATCCACTAGAACTTGCAAAAGACCATGAATCTCCTCATGACCACTAACAGCCCCCCCCCAACCATCCCTAATTTTTTCATGTGACATTACCTTAGTCCCTGTGGTGAAGGAAGTTTTTAGAACCCTTAAACTCTTCATAAGGCTCCCTAGAACCTCCTTCATGGCCATTATAACTAGCAAAGAAGCCATTTACAACCCTCTCACTGACCACAAGCACCACACAAAGAACCACTAAAACCTCCTAAATAGCCCTAGAACCTCCTAAAGAACCAATCAACCCAACTGAAGACCAAAAGACCACCTTAATATCCCCAAAGAAGAACCGTCTAAAGGACCGCTAAAGCCAAATGAAGGATCCGTAGAACCTCTGACCACTAAAACTTCCATCAGGAAGTGTACCTAAGAAAATCTCCTGAAGGAACACTTAAACCTCCTTAGTGACTACAATCACTACCTAAAGAACCTTCTAAGGGACAACTAGATCAACCTAAAGGACCAAGAGAACCTCCTCAAGGACCTTCAGAGCCACCTAACCATCAAGAACTTCAAAAAAGATCACTAAGAACTCCCCTATAACAATAATTACCCAACAGAACCATCCCCAATTTGAGATGTGACATTCCCTTTGTCCCACTGGTGCTGGAGGGAAGTTCCTTCCCTTAAATTCTGGAACCTCTTCTATGACCACTAAAACTTCTGACAGCAGAACCACCTAAAGGACCACTAAATCGTCCTTAATGACCATAAGTAATACCTTAAGAACCACTTGAATCACCTGAAGGATCCAAGAAACCATGTAAAATACCACTAGAACCAGCTAAGTGACCCATAGAACCTCCCTTTAAGCACAAGAACCTTCTCCAGGACCCCTAAAGCCACCTGAAAGATCTAGAACTTCCAAAAAGAAATCCAAGGCTCCTTAATGACCACAAATACCACCTGAAGAACCACTAGATCCACTTAAAGGTTCACTGAAACCCTCTTTGTCCACAAGCACCACTTACAGATCGACTAGAACATCCCAAGGAAAACAAGAACCACCTAAAGACCACGTTGAATCTCCTTTAGGTTCTCTAATAATGTACAGATGGATGACAAAGTGAAGTTCTCTCTAAGTTTAACTTTTTATGAGCGTTTCATGAACATTTTGTACCTTTAATAAATAGACCAGGTTCTCCATGTGAACCTTCATTTTTGTTCCCCTGTTCTCCCCTAAGAATTAAATTAAGACATCCATGTTGTTCCCACCTGAACCTTCATCATCATCTTCTTCACTCTTCACAGGAACAGGAGTGAATGTGAACTTGCTGATACGAAGCTGTTCTCCGTCCTGACCAGTCCAGAGTTCCTCCTGTTCCTTTTTAATGTGTTGGCACTCTGGGTCCTCCTGGTCCACACTGGGGTTCCACTGTTCAGGGAGAACCTCATCTTTACCCACCAGCAGTTGCTGGACATCTGCAGAGAACAAAAAACACACACAAACATCAGGAAAGAATGACTGAAATTAAATCTACATCTCAGTCCTGAAAATTGGACCACTAGAACCCTCTCCTGAGGGCCCCCGGAACCTCTTTTATGACCCCTAGAACATTCTAATGGAAAGTAGACCTATCTTCAAGCATCTCAACGTTTCACCTCTTTTTTTTTAACATGCTGGAATCAAAACTGGGAACTGATAATAACAGGAATAAATAAAATTCAAAGGACACCCAACCCTATTCCTAAGGAACCCCTAGAACCTTGTAAAGGATCATGCTGACAGCTAGAACCTCCTTCAGTAAAATTAGAACCACGTGAAGGCCCCCAGGTCCTCTGCAATGACCATGAGAACCTCCTAAAAGACGTCTTTAAGATTAACTTTAATGAAACTTAAGAACCACAAATCTCTTCAGTAGCCACTAGAACATCAAAGTACCGGAACCGACAGCTGCTAAACACACTGCAGAGAACATTAAACACACAGACATCAGCAAACAATACCTGAAATCATAAAATACCAAAAAATGGTGAAAAATGAATCTTGTCAATTGAAAAATAAGTCTAAACATGTGAAAACAGGTGGAGCGCACGTACAGTGATCAATCAGATGATCAATTTTTCCACTACTTGATCAGTCGTTTGATTCATAAAATGTCAGAAAATGCTGATCAAAGTCCGAGACCATGTCCTCAAATGTCTTGTTTTGTCCACAACTCAAAGATCGGTTACCAACGACTGTAGAACCTCCTTGAAGAACAACTGAACCTTCAAAAAAAAGAAAAAAAAAAACCTACCCACCACTGGGACTCCTGAAACTTAGTCATAACCGTACGGACCACTGAAACCTCCTGAGGAACCTCTAGAACCTTCTACAGCTGCTGAACTAAAGAACGCCACGTCCTGATTTTAAATCTGAAAACCTTTAATCACACACGACGAATCAAACCACAGACGAACACCTGATGAACTGGGTCAGACAGTCATTCAGATCACATGACTTTGTTTTATTAGTTTGATTAGTTTTAAAAAAAATCATAAATATTTTATGGAACTGTTGAAACTTCAAACAAACAAACAAACAAACAAAGATTTCTGGGGTCTTTTTGTGCCTTTAATTCTGAGGACAGTCTCAGTCCACAAGGACAAGGACACAAGGACACAAGGACAGGGACGCTCCAACAACTCAACTACCAGGACACCCAAAACGGAAACGTTTTTGTTCATTTATTTTTCATGACCTCTCAAGGCCGACCTTCAGAGATTTCACGGCCCACCAGAGGGCCGCAGGCCACACTTTGGGAAACACTGTTCTAAAGGATCAAACTTCAGCTGCACGATGTGGTAACAAAAAAAAAAAACATATTTCAATCATATTGACAGATTTGTGATTCACAGTTAGTGAGAACGATCACATCACAATTTTTATTTTCACTGAAAAACAGTAATTTAAAATCTTGATTTGACGTCTGAACCGGAGCTGCTCAATTAATCGAATGAATCAAATCTCAGGAGGTGAAATATTTAAATGTTTAAATGACTGAATGTGTTGAGACAGAGACGTCCACAGATGTCCTACACATCAGATTCATTCATTCAAAATCACATCATCATCAAATCAATCATTTAAACATGTTTTTCAATCAAAATAAGAATAATGATGTAAAAATATCATTACCTCTAATATCACAAATCATATCTCAAAATCAGTCAAAATAATCAGAATTAAACATTTTTTTTCTCATTTATTTATTTTTGTGTATTTATTAATATTAATATTTTGTTGTTGTTTTAATTGTGGTTGTTGTTTTGACGATGTTTTGGGGGGTGTCCCCCTTTTTTTTTTTTTTTTTTTTTTTTTTTTTTTTTTTTTTTTTTTTTTTTTTTTTTTTTTTTCGTTTCCCTTTGTTTTGTTTTTGTTTTGCTTATGCTTAATGGCATATACACAGATATGTTGTTATGTATGTTCACGATTTTCAAAAATCACAAAATAAATAGTAAAAAAAAAAAAAAGAATTAAACATTTTCTCAGAATCTTTCAGCCCAAGTTTGAACCAAACAAACAAAATCTGTCAGGACTGATCAATGATCAGTGATCAATCACCTGCTCACTGCACAGCATCCTGCTTTCCATCAGCGTTAGCACTGATATCAGTGGAACCTCAGTTCCCAACGGTTCCTCTTTTTGGTTCTTGACACTTTGTAATAACAAAAATGTTCAAATAACGTAAAATAAAGTTGAAGTGAATTATTTTATTTCTGTCCTCTTTTATTTTATTCGTCTCTACGTTCTGTGAAATAATAAACCTGAACTCTGATGGTGAAATGTCACATTTAACCAACATTTGAGTGAAAATAAATATTTCTGTCCAGATACAAAACGTGCAACATGATGGCTGAACTAACAACCATACCGATCATGTTTATCGATCTGTTATTTATCAAATATGATTTTTAAAAAACAAAACAAAACAAAACAAAAACAAGCAGGTTCGTTTCAATAATTACTGTTGATTATTTGTTTATCAGAATTAAGTTACTTTAAATCGACTGATCCATCTGTGGACTACTGTTTACACAGGTTACCATGGTGATCTGACCTGTTACCATGGTGACACAACGGGGTCAAAGGTGAGCTAGCTTGTTGACAACAGAAAACTTGAGGTAAATTCAACGACAGCCTTTAGTTAATGTTCCTAAGCTAACGTTAGCTCGGGAGTGAAAACATCCAGCTGTTAAACTGAGTCATCTGACTCACACCAGCTAGCTGCGGCTAACCGCTAACGTTAGCTTAGCATGGTTAGCAGACCACGAGAAACAGACCTGTAGTTCTGAGTTTCAGTTCCGGTTTATAAACCACATCCAGCAGCTCGCGGCGTCGTTCCATCTCGGTTCTATTGGAGAACTCAGCTGTGAAGGTTCTCCAGTCGTTCAGCTAACGGTTCACTCTGCTAACAGGGTCGGTTCTACAAGGGAACCCTTCGTCTGTGGAAGTCTCGCGTGATTTGTGATCGCTGTTTTTTCATTGTTCTCGTTGTTCAAAGTGTTGATGTTTTATAAATATTCTGTCGCTTTTGTTCCGATCCGAGCGGGTTCAGTGACACAAAACTCCTGTTAGAGTCACACAGAGATCAGCTTTGAGTTTAAATCATCAACTCTCGCGAGATCTTTCTCGCGTCTGGAGTTACCTTCTAAACACGAACCGTGAACAGCTCTCTAAAATCTCCTGTCTGTAACCGGGGACAGACTTTCAAAATAAAAGTCGCAGTGATAACCTCCCCATGATGTTGATTACACTGAAATATTTTCTGATATTTAAGACAAACTGTGTCCACTCTTAGAATAAAATATAATCTGACATATTAAAGTGTGAATCTAATAAACAATAAACATCGTGAAGTCTAAGGAGGAAGTTGTGACCTTGTTGCTGTTGACTTCACAACATTTTAGACAAGATGGCGTCCGGTGTGTTTATCTTTGTCCCGATGTGTCTCTAACATGATCAGTGTGTCCGTGTGTGAGTGTGTGTGAGTGAAAATGTCTAAAGGTGAGATGCTGAGAGCGTTGGTGAAGCAGCGACTAACTGCGGCTGCTGAAGACATATTTGGTCTGTTTGAAAGAACGATAGCAGAGTACGAGGAGACACTTTGTCGTTCAAAAGAGGAGAACGAGCGACAACGGAGACTACTGGACGCTGTTTTCAACCCTCAACTTCGGTTACACAGAGCAGGTTTGGAGCCACACTCACTCACTGATCACACACTGATCACTGATCGATCAGCTCTGATCACACACTGATCACTGATCGATCAGATCATTGCTGATCTGATCACTGCAGGGGATGAATCGGGGGATATATAGCCGGTATGATAACCGATAATTACCAGTTTCTCAAGGGAGACACTGATCAGATAATCAATAGTCAGCTCTGATTGGACCAAATCTAACTGACGTCACCATGACAACAGAAACAAAGACTCTGAAATGTTCAGTTACTCAAACTTAAAGTCTCAGAATTCAGATCAGATGTTTTGACAGAAGGCTGAACAATATTGAAAAAATATCTAATTGTGATTATTTTGATTGATATTGTGAAATGATTTGTTATATTAGAGGTCATGATCATTTTTACGTCATTATTAAAATGATGATGCTGATGTGTAGGTCAGGACGTATTTAATTTAAAATCTTGTTTTGACTCTTATTTTACATTTAACAAACACTGCACATCCTGCTGGGGACCAATCAAATTTCAATATATTGTTCAGCCCTACTTTAACATAATCTGTCAATTATAGACAATATTTGTTGACTATAATGTCACTGGAATAATAAATAATCTACATTTCACAGTATCAGATGATAATTTATTGGCTCTGATTAGAGCTGATTGATACAGTAAAGTAATATTGTGATGATTTTTAGTGAAATTATGGTTGTGATGTGATCAGCAGGAATGCTTTATATGTACAGTAACATAACTCAAAACATGTGAGCTTTGGATTTACATCACAGATATTTTTTACTCGTACTGTAGAGGTCACTAAACAATCACTTCTACTACTGTGTTTTTCAGGGTTTCCTGCAGATGTCCAACAGCTGTTGGTGATTAAAAAAGAGGTTCCCCCTGAGCAGCAGCAGGAGTGGAACGCCAGGCTGGACCAGGAGGAGCCACCAGAGCCCCCACACATTAAAGAGGAACAGGAGGAACTCTGGACCAGTCAGGAGGAAGAGCAGCTTCAAGGGCTGGAGGAGGCTGAAATCACAAAGTTCACATTCACTCCTGTCCCTGTGAAGAATGAAGATGATGATGAAGAGAAACGTCAGTTCTCACAGCTTCATCAAAGACAAACTGAACAGATGAAATCAGAAGCTGATGGAGAGGACTGTGGAGGACCAGAACCAGACAGGAACTCACATCCAGATACACATTTACAACCAGTTAGTGAAGACAATTCTCTGGACTCTACTGAGACTGATGACAGTGATGATGACTGTGAGGAAACCAGAGAACCTCAGTCCTCAAAGCTTCACCATCCACAGATTGGACAGATGGGAACAGAAGCTGATGGAGAGGACTGTGGAGGACAGACTGAGTACCGACTTACAGACTGTCCAGATTCACATTTAACATCAGATACTGAAGACAAGACTGGAGACTCTTCTGAGACTGAAGTCAGTGATGGTGACTGGGAGGCAACCAGAGAAGCTCAGTCAGGGTTCAACTCCCTGAAAAATAATGACGTCCTTGTCAGTGATGGATGTCCCACTGATGAGAAACCATTCAGCTGCTCAGTTTGTTGTAAAGGATTTTCTCAGAAGGACAATTTAATCCGTCACATGACTCGTCACACAGGAGAAAAACTGTTCAGCTGTTCAGTTTGTGAGAAACGTTTTCGACATAGAGGCGCTGCTGGGAGACACATGAAGATTCACACAGAAGAGAAACCATTCAGCTGCTCAGTCTGCCACAAAGCATTTCGCCTGAAGGCCTTCCTGGTGAATCACATGAACATCCACACTGGGGAGAAACCATTCAGTTGTTCCGTTTGTGGGAGAAGGTTTAGTCAAAAAGTGAATGTGCAGACTCACATGAGGACCCACACAGAAGAAAGAGAAGCAAAAGGGAAACCATTCAGCTGCTCAGTTTGTGATAAACTTTTTAATCGGCGCAGCCACTTTATCGAACACATGAGACGTCACACCGGAGAAAAACCGTTCATCTGCCCAGTCTGCCACAAAGCATTCTGTGTGAAGAGCATCTTGGTGACTCACATGAAAATACACACTGGAGAGAAACCATTCAGTTGTTCCATTTGTGGAAAAAGATTCACACAAAAGGGAAATCTGACAACACACATGGGACTTCACACAAAAGATTCAGTTGACTGTGAGAGCCGTCAGCACATCGCTGAGAGCAGCAGCAGCAGGTGAGGCTGAAACTGTCCACTTTTACCCTCAGGAGGTTCAAATGATACAATCTGGAATCATAAAGCAGTCACTTAAGAAAAATATTGTCCTGTTTTCTGAATAACAAGATTATATCAGAATTATGAGAAAAGTTTTCATGAAAAAATTAAAATTCTCTCTTGTTTTTCTGAAAAAATGAGATAGTTTGGCATCCTGTGAGAAGCTCTCGCCTTCATGGAGTACAGCTGCTAATCACTCCGACCCTCCACCAGTGCTGTACGGGATCAATACAGGCAGGTGTCTTAGGTTTTAGTTAGAAACAACCCAGTTTTAAAGAAGTGGGGACGTTGACTGAAATGTAAATAAATGTTTAATTTCAGTTGAAAATGGGACAAAGACTTACTTGATTTAAACCTCTTTGCCCCGTTTATGGTCATAGACCGTCCAGTAGAGGTTCCATCTTTTCTGGGCCTTGAAGGTGGCCTGCTTGACTCAAGTGAGAATGTTTGCTTCCACTTTCAGTTTCTGTAATCTTGGTTACGACTGGCTGGGTGATTGGCACAAGCAGTCAAACAGTACAAAGACAAGATATTTACTGTTCAACACAGCCTCAGCACATGAGGTGTCTGCGCTACTGAGCCGCCATCGCTTTCAAAACTTCAACAATTAGTGTCCTCAGTTCACAAACACTGAGTGAGTGTTGTTAAAAGAAAAGCTGATGTATCACAGGTGGTAAACATGCTGCTGTCACAATACAATGACTGGAGATTTACTAAAAACTATCAGGTTTATCAGTTTGAACATTAAAGCACAGTGTGTAATATTTACAGGGATTTATTGACAGAAATGGAATATATTACACATAAGTATGTTATTTATTATCTTCAATCAATGGACTGAATAAAAACTATATATGTATTATTAGCAGAAAAATATAGAACATAAGTTGCAATACAAAAATAAATAATCTATATAATCTAGAACAAATATAACTTTTGGTTGATTCCCTGATGATATATACACAGGTTTATGAGTACTTGTGGTCCTGGTCCAGAGGGCCTGGAAGTTAATAAACTCATACTGGGTTTGAAACTTGTCCCTGATGCTCAAAATGCTGCAGCTGGAGATGACAAGTTAACTTCCCTGGTCTAAAGAGCCATGATGCCAAAAAATAAAATGCCTACAGGCTGTGTAAAGGTTCTCCCTGTTATCAACCCCAGGCCCCCTCAGCAGGTTCCTACAGTTACCACAAGTACACCATGATGCCCCCAGTGCTCCAGTAAAAGGTGGGGGCACCAGCCTGAGCTGATGCATCATCAGGGCATCAAACAGTCCTGTCTGCCTCCTCAGGAGCTGTGTGGTGAGCTGCCTGTGCTCCTCCAGGATCTGCAGTTTATGATGTACAGGCTGCTCAGAGTCTCTCAGAGTAACATGTGCTGCATGATGCTGATCCTCTACAGTATTTATTATCATTCAGTAACGTCCCAGGTAATGATGACTCCCGTTACTCTGAAGTTACACGTTACTCTGAGATTACTCAAACTACAGACAACAGTAACGTCGCTACATGCAGAGCACGGAGCTGTAAATATAACTTTGTGTTGGATTAGTATTATTCATGTCGCTCAGAACAGGAATATAACAAAGTAATTTTCTAAATACATACCTTCATTACTTCTCTCCGGCTCCTTTGGAAAGCTTCAAATCTCCTCTTCATCCTCCAGCAGAGCTTCTGCTCTGGTCTCCCGCCCGCACCTCTCCCTCACCTGGGCCTGACATCACCGCCTCTCCCTCCTCCTCGCCCTATAACCCCCGACCCGAAACCCAGACTTTGACTCTATAAACGTTGAATAAATATGCATCCAGCCGTAACTATCCTACTATCAAACTAAACAACTATAATTACTTTGCCAGTGTCGGCGTGTATCACCATGCAAAGCCGCTCGCTAAAATACGACCACATTGTAGCGCAAATAACAGTTATATTCACCATTTTACATGAAAGTTACGACATATAGAGACTAACAACGAAACACATTTTCTAAAAATATCTGTAAACAACCCTCATCACTTGAAAGACTAGTCGATGCGAGTGTTACACCAAATTGTCATGTGACGGCCTCCTTACGCTTGGAAACGGAGCGGCGGTGTGGGAGGAGCTTCACTTGGTTGCAGTCTGCACTTTGACCACTAGATGCCGCTGAAAATTACACACTAGCTTTAAATATTTTGTCTTTGTGCTGAATTCAACTGAATATAGGTGGAAAAGTTTTTTTGAAATAATTGCATTCAGTTTTTATTAGTTTTGCACAACATCCCAACTTTTTTGAAATTGGGGCAGTAAAAGAAAAGATGATGGAACTTCTTCCTCTCGTGCAGTGACTCACAGGTACGTGAGTAAACCTGCTGAATCTGATCGTCTTCACTGTTTCAGTCGTGTCGTCGTTACAGGTGATTTGAAAGACGTCTTAAATTTATTTGTATTCATTTGTGCAGGTCCCTCCCTCCCACCACATGATGGTCTGTGGACTTTTCTTCAGAACCGAGTTGTTCCTGAGGAGAACATGCAGAACATGCAGCAGGATCGTGTAAGTCACTGCACATTCATTGTATTATGAGTTTAGTAAAAGGAACCATGTGCGAATGTTTCTGTCATAGTGTTTCTGTCATAGTGGTGCATTTCCTTCAGTCCATTCTTTTATCATCAGACTTTTATAATCGGTTGTCCTGGATTTTAACCCAGAAATCAGCAGTATTAGTTATTCAGTCATGTTGGTATAGTTTAAGACTTCAGATAACGAATATATCTTAATGTTTTGTTTCATTATAGATTGACACCTCGTTAATCAGAGACATAGACGACGCCTCTATGGCTGCTTACATTCCAGTGTACAGTGATGCCACTGGTCCAGCAGTGGAGGGTGGAGATGATCCAAAAAGACTGTCTTTATTCGAGAAACTTCGAAGAAAGATGGAAACAAAAAACAACCACAAGGATCCAGATTCTGAGGAGGACGAGTCTTACATGAAGCCAATCAGGACACATCTGATAAATAATAAAAGGGCCTTAAAGATGACAAGAAGAATAGAGTTAGGGTGGATTCATGACAAGAAACAAGTGAGAAAACGCAGTGGCGGAGGGACCAGGCTGGTTGATATTTCCAAGAAAGCCACAAAAACTGAGATTCTGTCAGTCGCTAAAACAATATTTTTCCCCAACGAGACGTCGAGAAAGGGAAGGTGGGAGGAGTTCAGTCACGACATCGTCGACTTTCAGGAAGCGTACCTGGATGAAGGTGTCACTGTGGGAGAGCTCTACGAGACACACGTCAGGAAATTAAGATTTTACTTGTTCACCGAGCGCCTGACCAAAGACGCGGGGAGGTCACATGATCAACAGAAACACACAACTGAAGATGACGAGCAGAGGACACACAAATCATTAGACAGTCAGTGTTGGGAATTTCTCTACAGGTCGTCTCACACCGCATATCCTTAACCCAGAGAGCAAGTTACTGAACTTTAGTAACTAGTTACAGTTACTGTAACTGTGATTCCAAAAAGGAAATTCAGTTGAATTCAGCACAAAGACAAAATATTTACTCTTCACACTGATAAAGTTTAATGTTTTCTGTAAATCTTCAGTCATTGTGTTGTGACAGCAGCATGTTTCTCTCTGTGAGACATCAGCTGATCTTTAACTCTCAGTCAGTGTTTGTTGAAGTTTTTAAGTGAAATTCTTTCTCCTTCTTACTTGATAATCGACTTCAGCTGCTCAACAGTCCTGTTTGGTCTCTGTTGTTGTATCACACATGTTCACTGGGATATCAGGTCTGGACTGCAGCAGGTCTGGACTGGAGACAGGTCTGGACTGCAGCAGGTCTGGACTGGAGACAGGTCTGGACTGCAGCAGGTCTGGACTGGAGACAGGTCTGGACTGGAGCAGGTCTGGACTGCAGCAGGTCTGGACTGCAGCAGGTCTGGACTGGAGACAGGTCTGGACTGGAGACAGGTCTGGACTGCAGCAGGTCTGGACTGGAGACAGGTCTGGACTGCAGCAGGTCTGGACTGGAGACAGGTCTGGACTGGAGACAGGTCTGGACTGCAGCAGGTCTGGACTGCAGCAGGTCTGGACTGGAGACAGGTCTGGACTGGAGACAGGTCTGGACTGGAGCAGGTC
>JAJHUR010083738.1:0-21277 GCA_027495735.1 Lutjanus campechanus | reverse complement strand
ATAAGTATTTGAAACCTCAAGACATTGGCTTTGTTTTTTGCAGAATTTATCATTTTCATCTCAGTGAATTTTTGATATTTATGCAATATATTGCATAGAAATAAGCTTGAGATAAAACATTTAGGAGAAAATGAACAGAGTTTGTACTTAAATAAAGGTCATGCCTCTATTTCTGCAATCCCTTGGCTTAAAGATGTCCTTAAACAAGTAAATACATAGAAATTTTTCTCTGTAGTTGACCCCAAATTCTTACCTGTGAAAGAAGATTTCTTTGTGGAGATTTGTGTGTACAGTGTGAAATTATTCCTGTGTAGTCCAGGTTTAACCATTACAACTGTGATGTGACACTCTTTCATATCTTTGCAAACTCTGGTTCAACAAATGTAACTGAAAAGTAAAAGAATTAAAAAGATTGTGATATGATACAGCCTTAAAAGAAACAAGAGCACTCACGAGGTTGGTCTATGGGCATGATGACAGGTCTGTGCTGCAGCTCTATCGCCTCCCTCTGGTAAAGCTTGGAGGTGGCACTGAGGGAGCCCAGCATCATCCACAGTGTGGGTCTCACGACCGAGCTGTCATTGAGGGTCAGGTTGTAGCCGAGGTTCCAGGCTAAGTCGTTCCACAGACGTCGATGAAGCATGACCTGGAGGGAAACACAAAGAATATTAAACACTAATGAGTAAACACTAGCTGAGAAAAAACATGCATG
This sequence comes from Lutjanus campechanus, assembly GCA_027495735.1. NCBI lineage: Eukaryota > Metazoa > Chordata > Actinopteri > Lutjaniformes > Lutjanidae > Lutjanus > Lutjanus campechanus. The sequence goes on along the minus strand of JAJHUR010083738.1, from coordinate 20,565 downwards.
TATTACATGCCTTTTTGTACCTCTAGTTGTCCGTTCGCTTGACTGGACACGCCATGAGCTCTGTCACTAACCAGCACCAGTCTGCTCAGGTCATCCTCAATGTAGGCTGTCCGAACCATGGGGTAATAGTTCTGCAAAATGCATATCATATATAGATTATTCTCCAGTGTTTAGTCCTAAATCTCTGGAGTCCAGTTGATCCAAGGACTTACTCTTGCTAAAGTGTTTTTAGTGAACTTCCTGTGTGTCCTCTGCATCATCTGATAGCCGTTGTCATCAGTGTACAAGGTCCTGTTGTTCTTCAAGGAGGAGCTGGTTCTGAGGACGACCTCCGTGTTGAGACGCAGCGGCCCCAGCGAATAGGTCTGCTCCAGTCTGTGACACCGCACTTTGCTCCCAAAACATTCTGGGACACGGGTGGTGATGGAGTAGGCGTAGTCTTTATCACTTTCCTCTCTAGAAGATGGAGCAGTGAGAATGAATTTCACAACTGTTATCTTCACATTTAAACAACCACAATTGCTTCTCATGAGTCAGGCAGAAATCATTTTCATAGACGACGTAATACTAAGGTTTTATTCATGTTATGTTTAGTCACGTTTGCTGACTTCCTTCCTCACTCTCTGACATATCCAGCGTATCCCGTGTTCTCCCGGAAGTCACAGCAAGTAGCAACTAGCTAGCAATGCCAAGCAGGAAATGTACCATTACCTTTAACAAAGTATGGATTTCTCTGTGTTTGAACATCGTTGGAAACATTTGGAATAATGTAAGTATAGAAGTTAACAAAACATAACCTATGTCTACCATTTTTAGATATTTCAATGCAGAAAGGTTACAAATTATATTGTGACTATGTATGAATGTTGCTTCACTGGTCTCCCAACAACATCTTTTGACCATCTTCAGAATTTGGTTTTCTTTTCAACATTGGTGAGCCTAGCGCATAGCATATCTAAGTAGAGGAAACAGGGAAGGAGAAAATTAAGGAAAGAAAGGAGGATAACTCCTCATATTGTGAAAAAATACTGAAATAAAACCATGCCAGAGGCAATAAGTAAAACTGGTTAATTTGACCCACCTGTAGAAGTGCTGCCTGATCTCCGTCACAATCTTCCCAGGGATGATCTCCATCTCCACGGCCTTGTAGGCCCGCAGAGCTGAACTGTTTGCACTGAAGATGTAGTTATCAGAGATGGGCCCCGCTTTGACGTCTCCATTTGCGTGGTACTCCCAGAAGTCCTGAGTCATCCTCACTCTCCTTTTTTCTTGACTGCAAAGGATGACAGAGAGGTCAAAGGTCAGAGAGTTACATTAGCAGAAGGGAAAAGCACTTTTATGAGGGGTGACTAAATTTTTTTGAAAATTGCATGCTTTGCTGTCATATAAGACAAAGAAAACCAGCAGAATTTTAGATACTAGATGTGAAAAATCTCTCAGTTAATATGGAGGCAAATGCTGCACGTGTTTGGCACTCCTGTTGCTTGGCGGCTTAGGGAGCCAAAAGTGCAAGTCCGTTTGCTACCATAGTTACACGTCTGCGACCGACACAAGTTTTCTGACATTTATATGTGGAAATTATGTATGTGGAAATAAAACTGTGGGAGTGAGAGCAAGTTTAAAACAAGATTTTCAGATGATTTTACAGCTCCTCTGCACTCTAGTGATGATGTCACACACTCCAACTCTGAACATTCTGCCCAATACACACTAATGCAAACGTCTGAGAACGGCTGAAAATTTCATGACTTTTGAACAATGACTGTGTAAAAATTATGAAAGACATTAAAAGGTTGACTCAATATGTGAAAGTCCCACATGTCGAGAATATTTCAAAGCTTGAATGATGTTTCTATGTGAATGTATGAATGAGTGGGAGGAGGTTGAAGATGAGTGGGTTTTCTAATTGACTTTCATTGTAACTAAGCTTGAACTTATTGAAAAGTTTTAATGGCATTTAAAATAACTGAATGACATCCAAAATGTATGAAAGATGCGTGTATGTGTTTATCAGCATGGGGTGTGACGAAAGTCACAAGAGTCTTAAAATCTTACAGGTAAGTGATACTGTGCAGTAGATTTGTATCTTGGTCGAACATCAGCTTGTAACATTCGTTCAGAACAGGCAGGAGCCTCCTCCCTCTTTTCAGTGAGTCCCCGACGTTGCGTCTCTCAAACAGAACCCCTTTAGCTTCATAAGTCCGGCCACACTTAAACCTCCCAGAGCACTGCTTCTCTGAGAACTTAATCAGGTATTTCCTGTGCTGAAGGCCTCCGAGTTCCACCACGATAAAAAGATCGTAGGTCACATTGGACTGTGCAGACCTCTGGATCTGTAACAGGAAAATTATTATTATTAATATAATAGAATAGTATACTGTATATTAAAGAAATGAAGTGTTTCTGAAATGTGAACCAAATTCATTTACTGGAGAATTCATATTTGTAAATCCATAATTGTCGCTCTAAAACCGATAGAAAATGGTGTATTTATTATAAAAGACACTTGATTACTTTTTGAATTATGTGTCACTGTCTGCATTGTCTGTCTGCAACATATAGTAATGAGGGCTTCAACTAACAATGATTTTAGTTATTGATTAATCTGCCTCTATTACTTTCTACATTAATCAAGTAATAGTTTGGTCTATAAAATGTTAGAAAATAGTGAAAAATGTCCATCCCTGTTTCTGAAAGTCCAAGGTGATGTCGTTAAAATGATATAAAACAGAAAAAGCAGGAAATCTCCACATTTGACAGGCTGAATCGTTATGTGATTATTTTTTTTTCATTTTTTTTCTCTTACAAATGAAAAGTTCAATTCACAAACATTAAAAAGCACCTTCACTCATTTCAATACATTCAGGGGTTTTGCTGCTGCATTTTTTCTTGGTCTGGTGGCTAATGATGACTACTTTACTGACTTTATTGACTTTTCTCTACTTAATTCTACTGTTACACTATGATTTACCATTTGTCATGATCCTATAACTGGCACATGTGATCACAGCAAAAGTTACACAGTTCCTCTTTATTTATTGTTGATTTTCATTTAAAAACACAATAACAACACAGTACCTGGGCAGGCACAGGCTGTCCTCCATCATCGAAGACGGCTGCGGCGGGGAAGGTTACTGTGACGTTGATGATTGTGGTGATGTTCCAGGCTAACGGGTTATAAATGATGACATGTTGCTCTAGAGCCTGATGGACACCTGGCATGAGGAGATTAAGGACTGATTTATTAAAGTAGGAATCCAAATGTTTACAAAAACCCTTGCTGGCTAATCTTCAGGCTAAAGTTAGCATTTAGCTCAAAGTAAAAATGATTCTTGGAGCTAATTTTAGTTCCTTGTGTATTAATTAATGTTGTCAGCTTTTCTGTTATTTTATTTATGCAATACTATTACTGCCTCCTCTTCTTTGTGAGTTAGGGGTAGGCCCGTACCAATAGCAGCACCTTAATAATAACGTACCTTTCTTGTGGTAGCGGCTGCCGAGGATGCTGGGCATGTCGAGGTAGTGGGGCAGCAGGAAGAGTGCAGCCAGAAGCTCCTCCACTCCCATCATGGCCTGCATGAGATGCTGCAGGTACATGTCTGCTACTTTGGGAGACTCAGTGCCAGTGATGCCATCATGGTGCTGCACCTAAAAATACCAGCAAAGAACATTTTGTACTTAAATCAAAATAAATTTTACTTCTTAGTTCATCCAAAACTCAACTGAAAGCCAAATGTCTATATGAGAAGCAAATGTTTTTATAATGTACAATAAGAGCGCATGTTCTGTAAAAGAGGTCAAATATTTTGAAAAAATACCTCTGAGACAGCCCAGCGAAGTGCCCTCAGTTTGTCCAGGGCCCAGTCTTTAGCCACAGGTCCGTCAGGGAAACTGATTCGGTACCGGGTGAAAAGAGTGTCCGCTGCATACAGCTGAGAACTGGCCTGTCGTGCCACTCCTTTCAGAACATTCCTGGAGGCGTAAAACCCCGTCCATGCCTGGTGCGGTTCTAGGAGATGATAAAAAAAGAAACAACAGACCCTCATTTTCTTTCTTGCATGTGAAGGAGTTGATGCCTTACATTATTGTTTTAGGATGAGGATTCTCACCGGTGGAATATGGTAGAAAATCTTCGCTCCTACGTTGGTCCCAGACAAGATCTGATTGGTGGACAGCTTGGAAGTATTCACCAAGAGTGGCGTACTGGACCGTCACCCCGAACTCTTTGCTCTTCTGGTTGATGTACTTCATTAGAGGATCCATGTTGTTGAACTGGACAGATGAGTTGTAGAACTGTTTGTCACAGCCCTGAAACACAGTGGAAGTTTGTTTATTTATTGGTTCCCCATTAGCCACGACCAAGGTGATCATCCCGTGGTCTACACAGGGAAACATAGCATCATAATGTAAAACCATCAGCCAGGTTTATATTTACTCACCCATGGCCAGAGCACATGGTTCGTCCTAAACCACGCAGCCCTCTGTTTGATGTTGTCCACCATAGTCTTGGCATAGGCATGCACTGTTGCCTTGGTGACAGGCAGGCTCATGTTGGGGTAAACGCCATCTTTAGGGGGATCGGGGAACAAGGCGACTCCATTCCAATAGAAACCAGAGCTGAGACGTTAAGAACATGCTTGCCTTTAATGAAAATCTGTTCGTCTATTCAACAGTACTAATATTATAAATATGCATATGGAAATATGGTCAATTGAATCATTCCTAAGTCCCACCCCTTTTTGCTCTGTGCTCCAATTACAGTTGAGCAAGCTTAGTATCCGGCGGGACCTCAGTCAACTTCCTAGTTTCCTGTTTCCTGTATTTATGCTAGCCATACCCTACAAGCTCATCTATGTTGAAAAGAAAATCAAATTTTAAAGATATTTTAAAGATGTTGCTGGCCTGTCAAAGAAATCTAAAGTCACATCTCTAGTTAGCTAATGTTATCAAAATGCTTGCTAACTAGCTAGCTGACGCCGATGTTGATTATCTGGCTAGTTAACTAGCGTTTTACTAACATTAGCTATAAGACGTGACTACATAACTAATGATCAATGCAGATTAGCTAGCTAGTTAGCAAGTGTTGGCTAACATTAGCTACTAGATGTAACTAGCAAGCCAACTAGATGTAACTAGCAAGCCAACAATTGGGTTTCCTAGTTAGCTAATGTTTTGCTAACGTTAGCTATCAGATGTAACTAGCAAGGCTGATGTAGATTAGCTTGATGTTTACTAGCATTTGGCCTATATTAGCTTACTTAAGATGTGGCTGTAGAGCCTGTATGTTTTGTTTGCAGCTGCCCCAGTGTGGTCTTTAAATTATCTTCAAAATGTGTTTTCTTTTTCATCAGAGACGAGTCGAGCGCATGGAGTTGTCACGTCTGTGTGACAGCACTCACCCAACAGCCCAAGGAACTGGCACCAGCAGGTGGGGAGCATAGGCATGTTGTATTTGTGTGTGTTTATGTGCACATGTGACGTGCACGAGGTCCGTGTGCATATGTGCTTATCTGGAGTCAGTTTGGAAGGATTTAGGTATAAACAAATTATTTCATCTGAAATATGGATGTGTATTTTTTAGATAGTATTAATGTAATTTTAATTTGCATGCAAATAGGTCCACCCAACCAGCAAATAAAAAAATTCATGCTGCAGCAACAATAGAAACAACACACAACAACAAATAAGTAGCCGAATTTTCACAGGAAAACACAGACTTTGCAACCCTGCCAGCACATAGCATATCTAAGTACAGGAAACAGGAAAGGACAAAGTTGACTGATGTTCCAAAAGGGGCAATTAAAATGAGTAGGTCAGGAGTCCTGTCAGTTATCTTAATACATTCTGAGTCATTTACAGTAGATGTTGATTCATTACAGAAATTTGGAACATTACATGACCCAGTTAAGAGTCTCAACATGAACTACCTGTTGGAGAATGGCAGGTATGACGGGGTGCAGTAGCTGAACTGGTCCATAGTATGAGTGAAGATCTGCTGCTTCTCTTTCAGAGAGGGAGAACCTTTCCATACAAACTGCAGTTTCTGTGCCAATAAAAATAGATAAACAACATGCAGTGACTTATTAGTACCATTTTAAGGTTACGTATACAGATTAAATCACTGGTTCCCAACGTGGGGGTCCTGGCCTCTAGTGGGGTCATAAAAGCTTCACAGGGGGTCAAGAAGCCGTTTTGATTTTTTATATAAAAAACAAAACAAAAACAGAAATACAGACAGAATTGTATATGAATCATTAAAATATCAGTAAAACTTGCCTCTGATGTAATAAGGAAATAATCAGCAAAAATTCATCAAATCCATCCAATTTGCTCATTTTACACATACTTGTGTGTGAGTTACTGTGTTCACTGTTAAATATCCATAAAATTTGCCACTTCAGGGGTCGTCAGTTTACTTAATGATAAAAAAAAAAAGGGGGTGGGTCCCTTAAGAAAAAAGTTGGAAGCTGATGTTTGTACAAACTGTGAACTTTCTTCCTGAGGCATCAGTGTGTACCTTGTTTTTCTGCATTGTGTCTTTGAGGTCGTAGTCAATGCGGGAGATGAGGTGGGCGTTGAACCCAGCCAGGGCAAACAGGACCGGCGTGGTGGCGGAGGCTCCAAATGGATCGACGTGCCAGGAAAACTGAGGACGCACCCCAAACGTCTCGTAGAGGAAACCGTGCCCCTCTAGAGACACAAGGACACAAAGACTACTACATATCTCCTCTCTAAGAATGACACTTACAAAGGCAAGAAATGTGTCACACTACCTGTCATTTGTAAGATCTGATCGTCTAGATCAGTTACAGCTTCGTCGTGCATCACTTGGCCTCCGATGATGAACTCAAGTCGACCCTCTTTTACAAGCTGTCGCACCTAGAAAGCCAAACAAGCCACTGCATGTTAAAGGAATAGTTCAGATTATTTTAAGTACAGTTCTATGAGGCACTTATCCATAGTCAGTGTATTACCTACAGTAGATGGCGTTCGATGAATGAACTGCTGTGGACAGGTTCAGCCACAAAATGCATTTTAGAGACTTATGAAATCAATGAGTTTAAATGCCTGTTATATTTAGGATATTTTTTCTTCTTTAACTTGCCATCAGACAGCCTTTGCTGATGGGAAACTGACATTATATAAGCCAAATATCACTCTCTCTTGCTCAACCTGCAAAATCGGTACCTGTTAGTTTGTTTGTGTTATTGTGTGACTTCTGTTAATCTGATCTAACCTTTTAAAACATCCAAGTCACACAAAAAATGCAAACAAACTAACCAATCAAGGCAGCAGGAGTTCAGCAACTCCTGTATTCTGCAAGGTAAAATGACTGATTTTGCCAGTGGAGTTTGGTTGGTTAGGAGAGAGCAACATGTGGCTTAAATAACAGCCATTTCAGATGGAAAGACTGTCTAACAGCAAAGTAAAGCGGTGAAAATATTCTTAATATAGTGTACACTTAAACTGATGTACATTTATTTTTTTTAGGGGGGGCTTTTTTGATGGCTAGAGTATGCTTGCTGCTGACCCGGTCCAAAGCAGTACATTGCTTATCTCCTCCTTTTTCTCCAAACTGGGAGTGTGTCGACCGCCATCGACTGTAAGTAATACACTGACTATTAAAAGGACTCAAAGGTTTTATTGTAATGTGCACAAATAAACCAGTTATCATGCAATGAAATTCTTAGCTTGTCTCTCTACCTGGTGCTGTCAGTTCTCTTTAGAAATATAAAAAATGTACATGAAAGAGTTTTAATAAATAAATAAGAATGGAGATCACTGAGTACATAAAAGTCTGTGTAAAAACATTACTGACATAGACAAGATGATAAACTGTGTTCTAAAAACACCATAAAAATCTGTGCAAAATGACAGACTTGTGACAGACCAGGTTAAGAACCTTATACAGAACCACTTAAAACAATCTGAACTAACTTTTAATATTTTACTGTGTATTTAAAGATTCAGTCCAATGATTTAACACACAAAGATCAGTTTACTTGTGATTTATTGATGCAAATCATGCATTATTTGATGTATTAACCCATCTTGTGTCCTTACTTGTTTCTTATGGGAGTCTGTGGCCACAGTGTCCCACCACAGTCTGAAGAACTCCTGCTCCACAGCGATGAACCTGCGATCAGCAGCTTTTGACAACTCCTCAGTCACACTGCTGTACACATTGGCTGCATAGGCGTGCATGCTTTCCTATATAGAAAATACACTCAGTCATATACATTATGTAAAATGAAAAATACACACATTCATCCACATTATTTATGGTTGGGTGAAAAGAAATTGTTTAAAACAGGCTGTACACAATACGCTTGTCAAGTTTAAAACCTTAATAAGAATATGGTGACAGAAACCTACCTGAATAGTGTACACCCAGCCCACATCCATGTGACTGTGAGGAATTACAAATGTTTGAATCGGCTCGATTTCGCCTGTCACTCCATGCGACCAACAACGACAAATAAAAAATACAAAAACGGCTAAAAATGTCATCTTTTTTAGCCCGTGAAACACGAGAAGCGTTGAATAACTTCTCAAACCCTCGGCCAGACTTCCTTATTATTGTTGTGCTGCAGCATGTGACTCTGACGCCGCACATTTACTCAGTACGGAAGCCCAGAAAAACCAAACTTCCTTCCGTGTCTAGAAAGGAACCCTAGACCTGCGAAGGATCTCGCGAGAGTAATAGTTTTAGCTCAAATCATGATACTTTCCTATGTTTGACCAAGAGTTTTCTGTCCCTAAAGCTACTCAGTTTTAATCACAGCATCTTCTTGCTCTAAATTGTAGTTACTTTGTACAAAATGCACAAAGAACAAACAAATTGCAAAAACCTCGCGAGACTTTCGCAATTCAATAGATCCCTTCTAGACACGAGTCATACTAGGTCGCTACCATGGGGTAACGCATGATTGTGGGTCATGTCTAAATGAGAACCTCAGACCCGCGAAAGATCTCGCGAGAATGATCGTTTTAACCCAAACCATGATCTTTCTGTAATCCTGAGCGAGTGTTTTTGCCCCTAGATCTCACCCACAGCCCTTTCTCATCGTACAAAATAATTAGTCTGCACAAAATGGACAATAAACTAACAAAGCATACGAGTCTCGCGAGAGATTTGCGATTCTAGAGTTCCCTAGACACGACGGCGGGTTTGGTGACCTTTACACCGGACACAGTTATTGTAAACACTGTACATTTGGAGGTGAGAGTGTTGCATCCGATGCAACGTTAAAATGTCCAAAAATAGAAGAATAGCGCTTATATTTGGAGGTTTTGTAACGGCTGTTGCCGCTGCGTTTTACCCCATATTTTTCTACCCGCTCACACATAAAAACGAGTACAGTAAGTGTCTCAACAGCTTTCCTAAAAATTCAGTTACACAATCAGGCAGTTGACAGTGTCTAGATTAATGAAATTTTAACTATTATGTCGCAGCTTTTAAAGGTTTTAGCACTGTGCTAATGTTTTCAATTTACAGATTAACTGTACGTTGCTTCACGTGGCAAAAATAAACTAGTGTTAAGCTAGTAGTTTTAGCTGACCTAGCTAGCTCTCTGTACTGTGTATAGAGATGATAATGTGTTAGCTAGCTGACTAATATGGTGTTTAGCATTACTACAATTTAAAGTTAGCTATCCTCTGTTTTATGTTACTTTCTCAGTCCTTTACTATCCATTTAAACTTGATGAACTGTGAGTTTTATTTTCTTAAACATTAAACGAAAGCTCTTCAGAATAGTGAAAGGGGATAAAGGTGATGGAAGAAAGCACCAGAAAATACAGAATGTAAAAATACTCTATTACAAGTAAAAGTACTACGTAAAAAATCATACTTAAGTGAACGTACATACGTATTAGCAGCTTGATATAGGTAAAGTATGAAAGTAGTAGTAGGGGTTTGGTCACTCTGACACACTGATGCATCATAATGACATAATTAGATTATTAATACTGACACGTTAGTGTGTAAGCATCATGTCATCTGTTGTAGCAGCTGGAGGTGGAGCTAGTTTACTTTATATACAGTAAGCTAGTTTTGTCTCTCTAAAGGGTAACCAGATATACCTGAGTGGTCGTGAGATGATTAATGGGGAAGGAAAGAAGGAAAAACAAAGTTCTGATACACAAATCTGTTTTCTTTTCTTTTTGGGGAATTTTTTCTCTAATCTTTGATCTTTGGTTAAATATTTGATCATTGTTAAAGGGCTGCACAGTTAAACGCAACATGGCCAAGTGCAATAACCCAAATTGCAGAACCATAACCAAGTTGCCTTTTTTTAATAGAAAAAAGGGTGATAAAAAAGCTTTGAAATGAGGTATTGAAGTGCTGCAGAGATGCCCTGGCCTAAAAATCCTGTTCTCCAGATGAAAGAAAACATGCTGATTTGGCACAGACTCCAACAAATGTCACATCATCACAATTTTATTTTATTTTTTCAAAGTTGAGACTACATACCACTGGTTTAATCGTTAATAATGTGCCGTCTTCTAAAAGCATGTTGTATTATCCATTGTGTGAAGTCTTCATCTGAGAAGTAACTAAAGCTGTCAAATACATGTATTGAGTGGAAAGTATATTTCCATCTGACATGTGGTTCAGTTGAAGTATAAAGTAACAACAAATGGAAATACTCAGCTAAAGTACAAGTACCTCAAAGCTGTACTTAAATACGGTACTTTAGTAATTATACGTAGCTACTTTCCAGCCCTACATGAACTGTTTAGCTAAATGTGGGCAAACTTAAAAGCAAGCAAAAGGAGTTTCTAACTGGACATCCTGAGGTTTCCTTTCCACTTTTCCAAAGCCACAAACATGTAGTCAAACCAACAAAGACAAAGACAGATTGATGCCAGGAAAATTCATTTAGCTAAATAGTTGTGGTTTCACTATATATCTTGTACAGCCACTCCACTTGTTGGGCAGTCTTTTTAGTCTGAGCCAGTTCTGGCCAGCACAGACGGAAAGCTATAGTCAGGACATACAGTCCGCTGGGGATAAACATCTTCCAGTGCTACTGACAGTGCAGACAGAAGAGTATGATAAAGCTGAAATGAGAAAGTCTTGGTCATTGCATCGATTTCTACCTCTAAATCTATCTTCTGATTGTACTGCACTGTTCTCTCTTGACCAGGAGAAGTCCAAAAGATGAACCGGTCAGGAATCAACCAGGCAGATGTTCAGCCCGTGGGTAAGAGCACATAGGACAGGCCTAGTCAGTTACTTGTTGTTTTCTTTTAGAAGAGCCATATTTTTTCACATTTGGAAAATAAACAATATGTACTAAAGTCCAAGAAAAACAAAGCACCTTACCTTGTTGTTAAACACTATTGCATGTAACATCTTTATTCATTCAGCTTGACATACTAAATTTCCTCTGTTAAAACGTTTTAATAAAATAAATGTCTGTGTGTTTAACAGCCAACATTGCCAATAAAAGGCCATATTAACCTGCTACTAAAATGATGATCGTCTAATAAACAGTGTAAACACCCATAAACTTAGAATGTCAGCAGGTTATTTGAATGGCATCACAATGATATGCTATATTTTCATATTTATAAACGATCAAAATGCCAGATTGAGGTTGTTAAAGGGCCAGATTCGGCCCAGAGGATGCCCATTGAAGAGGCCAGACATAGGAGATCTACATTCTGTTCAACAGGTATATGATATACCTTCTATACCTTCCATGTGGAGAAGGTTTTGTAGACTTCATCAGTTCATATACTGATGGTTTAATTTTTATTCAAAATTTCCAACCAGTCTGTATTTATTGAACTTTGTTTGCTGGGATGTTGACGTTATTTACAGAGAACTCTCTGTGTGTCCTGCACAGATGGACTGGCTCAGTGCAGTTCTGCTTTTGTTTTGTTTTTTTTCTTTTGTCTCTACTACAGTATTTGCCGACATATTTGTTTGCTTTACTTCGGGAACACCAAATGAATGGGGTTTCCAATATCAGAACAATTTTGAAAGGCAATCCATCCAACTTTTAGGCACCCATATTGTCCTGTATGGCTTTTATTTCAGTGTAAACTTTTTCTTTTTTTTTAATTTCATTTTTTAATATTTTATTCTGATTGTTTTATTGCATTGTTTGGGAAGCATTTTGTAACACTGTTAAGAAAAGCATGATAAATAAAGTATATTATCATTAATTAAATAAAAACAAGAATAGAAAAAATATTTTTTCAGGAAAAATATTCAAGTCTTTCCTGTAATGATTATTTTCATTATCGATCAATCATTTCTCCACTAACTGATTAGTTGTTTGGTCCATAAAATATTGATCTTCACTAAAGTAGATTTTTTCCATTTCATATTATCTTTTTCCACTTTTGGGTTGCAGCTATTTTTTCCCAGAAGAATCTGGCTTTGCAGTGTATTCTTTTAAAAAGCTTAGATTCAATAGTTTTATTTATTTAATTTTTTTTGTCTAAAGGTGTGAAGATATGGTCGGATCCATTCAAGTCTGCAGGCAAATGACGACCAGTGACGGCTAACCAACTCTTCACTGATTCCAGACACCGATGCTGATGAAGACTTTGAACAGAGAACGCCCTGTTGACGAGTGCTTGGTGTGCGTATGAGTGAATGCTTTGCTGAGTGTGTGTGTTTTTGGTTGTAAAGTGACATAAATAAAGTTTAAAGTTCTTATGACTAAAACATGATTCTTCATATGACTTGTTAATATAATCCTTTGCTTTAAAGCGACACTCCTCCCCAAATTCAAATATACAGTATATTTTTTCACCTTGTACAGGTACTTGTGTTGGTATGTAAGTGAAATATGGTGTCTCTTTTTTCTCTCTGTTGAACAAAGTTAAAGTCAAAAAACAAACACAACCGGCTGAAGAATTCTTTTATATACTAGTCTATCTGTCTGTGTGTACTGTATGTTTAATCTGTGTGTTGTCTTTGACTAACTATCTAAATGGATAAATAGCTCTAAAGATAAGAGGAAAAATATGTATTTTTGATTTGGGGGGTGAACTATCCCTTTACTTATCCCTTTAAAGCACTGTGACAACCGTAGACAGAAACATAATCTGCACAAAGCGTGATGGACTTTCTAACAGTTCAGTCGTCTTCCAAATTTCAGGTCATGTGCTCTTTTGTCCACAAGGGGGAGCTCTGTTCCTGTCTGTTGACACACAAGGCACTGGACTGTGTTAATGTTTTGTTTGTGCATCTTAAGTATTTTGGAAAAACTTTTGTATTTCCAAAAGCCTTGCTCTGGTATGCGGCCTGTAGGAAATTATAATAAAATTCAGTGGTTTGTTTACCCATCCTATTCACAAGAATCTCTTTTGACATTTTATTTTGATTTAGTTGGTATGAGAGTCATAAAAACGCTTCAGCAGATGAGGGACAATGTCCAGTAATGTGCGGTATCATCTTCCAAAATGGAAATAGTGGAGACAGAGTTATTCCAGGACACATCACTCTGTATTATCATTTCCCTGTCACACACACAGGGTTTAATTGTTGCCCGGCTGTTTAAGTGGCATGTGACTCTAGCTGTGTTTTGCCCATAGGCTGAAAAGGGACGGGGCAGAGCTCCATGGTCGTCTTGTTCAAAATCCTACTCGATGTGATCCAGACTCCCTTTACGAGTCCATGAGTGCTGTAAAAGCAGGGAACTCCAAAAGTACAATTTTTTCCCTGTACTTTTGTGGTTTCCTGACATTGACCAGCATCCCCTTTCAGAGTTTGGTCCATCAAAGAAGTCCTCTTGGAGGAAAGATAGATTAAGAAAGAACTAAAGCATGTGTTTATGGTCCTTCAGAGATGGTGCATTTTCTAAAGTCGCCCTTAAATCTTTCACAGTCCTCTGTGTAGCCTGTACTTTCGGACTTTTAGGACCATTCTCGAGGCCTCCTGCCAGCAAAACCGACTGCACGGGCCAGCAACGGCCACTCTCCTTCTCAACCCCCCAATCAACAAGCCCCATTGTTTATGAGAGGTTGTTATTGTTGGGCTGCATTCAGAAACAAGAGAAAACTCAAGAGCCCGGCTGCGCAGAGGCATCCAAAGTAAAGAGAGCAAGGGGTGAGGGGGTGGTTGAGGAAAAACGAAAAGCAGAAATTCCTCTCATTCCCCGCTGGTGTTTTCCAGATTCCTCAAGCGACAGCTCCTCGGCTGTGCGAGTGAAGTAAGCAACCAGAGGGGAAATTGAAGAGAACGGCGAGAGGAAGAGAACCACATTCTTGAGGGGACGCGTCACCTACACACAGAATAGAAAGACACTCAATCTCTGTTACTTTGCCTGGCAAAGTATGTAACAGGTTGTGCAGCATGGCCTTCAGCTTTTTAGTCTTGCCTCGCCATGAATCACGGTTTGAATCACTGCGACACCATGACATTTCATTTCAAACACCAACTCGCTTCTCACATCTGTCTTTTCAGAAGCAAGGGCAGGTTGTACAAAACACCTTTGGGTTTCTCCTGAAGTATGACACTTAAAGCTTAGGTTTTCCTTAGCTGAGGGATTTACTTTAAGGGTGTTGCACACAATCCTTTAAAAGGTTTCCTTAGTTAAGGCAAAACCTTGATGCATTTATTGCACTGAAAGAGATTTACAGCAGTAAAAAGCTGCTGTTTCCATGGAGACTGTTTGTTTGCTGGTATTAGTGCTTGTGATACCTGTTCTCACTACAATCAAAGAGGTTCAAAAAATCTGCACAATTTGTCTGTTATGGCCAAAGAAGACATCACTGATTGACCCTTCCTATGTCCCGCACTGCTAAGTTTTTTTTTTCTTTTGCTTTAGTTTGCTTGCTTGGGTCTTTTGCGCAACAGTTTAACTAACTTCAAAAGATTCCTTAAGTATAAGACCAAGATAAGAAGAAACTTCAGCACTTTTCATGTGAACGTTCGCTCAATGTAGTCAATTAAAGCAATAAATTTCTCAGTGCATGCTACAGTGACCAAGAAAACAGATTTTTCCTGCATGTAACAGAATGCATTGCGGGCGAGCTTGTGACTCTCAGGCCCGTGTTACTGCATTATCAACACCCTAACCTATAGTTATTACTCTGTTGGCCAAAACAGAGTGTTAGGTTACAAAAATACTCATCTCGCAGGCCCTCTGGCTACGCAGAGGAAGAGACTAGAATTCCAAGCTGAAATACCCTGAACTTCTGCCTTAACTCCGGTGACATCACTTTGATATCATTGGAAGCTGGAGAAGCAGAAGTTTTTTCTGTCAATACAGCACATGGTTAGGAATTTATCTCTTAATTTTACATTTACCATCAGCACCGACTGGACATCCACATGAAAAGTGCTGAAGTCTCCCTTTAAATACTTAAGTGAACATGTTAAGAAAACCACAAGGAGAAGTTTTGAGGTGTTTTATGCAACCGGCCCCTGGCCTGAAGTCTGAACCAGGCTTTTATGCTTTTTGTGTTGTCTCGTCCTCTTTATGTGTCCCTTGTCCCATTCAGCTGAATATGTAGATAGACACCCATCACTATAAAACATTCAATAGGGTCACAGCGCACTATAAACCAACATGAACTAAACAATGTGGCCTCTGCAGCACTTTTACTATCCCGCTATTAACCCATCACACAAATCTCTCCCAGCCATTGAGGCAGTGTTTTTGGAGAGTGGTGGCACATCGTCGCTCTGAGCTGTTTGTTAGGCGTGTGTTCAAGAGCAGCAGATAATTGGCCGAGGTTTCTAACTAATTGCAATGGGAACAGGGGTTGACAGACAGGTCACGGGGTTGGAGAAACAGCAGAGAGCGTTCGGGAAGGGGTGGGATGTGAAATACGAGCGGAGCGAAGGCTTTGCTCGCACTGTGTCAAGTGCGGTAAATAGAAACAGAAAATAACAAGTGAACAAAAACAAGAACTTTGGAGAGGTCTAAAGAGCTTCTTGATGACACACTCTGTAATTGAAGACAGAGAACTGGCATTCATTTGTACTTGAAAATGGTTGCAGTGTTAAGAAGAATTTCTTGTTCTTTTTTATGTTTGTTTGCTAGTACACAATTAAATAATGAAGGGAGATTTTGCCACATTCATAACTCTGATACAGTCATTTTTATTTTTATTTTCTTTAGTTATACGGACGAAGCTTTTGTTAAACATTGTCCTCCTCAGGATAAAAGCCAGTCATCTCCTGATTGGCGTATCCAGTGAACAGAATAGGCAATCCAAAGTAAAGAAAGTCAATACGTAAAATACAGTCCCTGGAGAGGTCATTCATAGCTTAACTCCAGCATCAATGTGTCCACAATATGATCAAGAACCAGCCAATACAAAATAGAAGAACATCCAGATGTTTACAATCAGATTATGCAATACATCTACAACAGAATACAGATGTGAGTCAGACAAATAGAGGAAGAGCAAAAGTTGAATCTAAATATGTGCTATCTGCTAGCACACGTCATGCTGCAGCTTAAAACTGGAGAACCTGCAACAAAACAACATCTCTAAAAGAAAAAAAACCCTCCACATGAAGAGGAGCTGAAAGATTTAGTCCATAGATGGAAGACAGGCCAAAACAGTGAATTGTTTGTTTCAGCCCCAATTAAGACAAAGTAGACGAAAAAACTTACAACTTCACAGCAAGTAACAATCATTCATTGTACCGCTGATTCTTGGTTTCCACTTAAATCAGTCATTTAACAAAATACAAATAACTCCTAAACTGTGCTTTGGAATTTCTTTTTAGGTATAACAGAGCTGTTGTTTTTTTTTTTCAAAGTGTAGAGAAGAAAGGGACTTATAATAATATTTAATGTTTCTGAGCAAACACTGTGAGGAAATTGCTAATTTACAACTTCTTAATAACAATTAGCATTTTGCTGGTTTCATTTATGTCATACAGCAGTAATTACACCTTTATTCAGTTAATGAAAACATTTACGGCCCATGAAAAGAGTGGTTTAGTGTAGTTTAGCTTAGCTTATCTTAGCTTAGAGTTTAGTGTGGTGTAGTTCAGTTTATTGTATTTGCAAGGGAAAAATACAGAGAAACATTTACAGATGCAGAAGCAGTGTCTGATGTACTGCACATGTGTATTTCCAACACCAGTTCTTTGATGGGCATTAATCCACTAAGTGACATCTTAGGCAATTAATCAGATTTTGCACCAGAGATATGCCATATTTTTTTTTGAGTTGTGTACTTACATTGTCCCCAACAATTGTTAGGTAAGCTGCTAGTTGCTAGAACTTCCTGCAAGTTGGCAAACATGACTGAAGAAAACGTTTTAAATCAATTTTTAATATTACCTCGATCTGAGGCATGTCAGATCGATTTTCATCAGTCATGGTGGTTGTTTAACAGTGAAGATAACGACTCCCACGTTCGCACGATACCTCACAACATCATCATCTTTTCTTATTACAGAGACCTCTGGTGGCAAAACTTGCATATTGCATCTGACATCATGTGATTGGCTTTCACAGTTTTGTGTCCAAGACATAAACAAATGTCACCTAGTTGATGACACTGGCGCACTCTTCTTCGACATGGCGCTCGGGCACAAAACAACATTACTAGAGTGAACACTGACCGTTAAGGAAGTCGTACTCTGGCACAGTACAAAGCAATCATACCTAGTGTGAAAAGGCCTTTATTCGTGGTAAATAGGATTTCACTTAACTGCGCGCAACTCTACGCAATGGTAACATTGCAAATAAAGGTATGGCGGTTATATCACACTTGACACCATGTAGCTTATCTTGTCAAATAAGAATCTGAAAATATAAATGACAGCTGTCGGCATAATCCAATGATCTGTTGATCTTAACAAATCAAGACCTGATATGGCATAGCTGTCAGTGCTGGGGGAAAAAAAGCTGTTTAAATTGAAATTTTAATCAAATCATCACTTTGAAATCAATGGTCAAATCAGATTGTGGATTCTGAGAATCTACACAGACAGTCCACACTAAATACAATTTCAACCCATCTGTCAACACAATCTGGTAACCCACAACCTGATTCAAGAGGCGTGTGTGCAACTGCTCTCTCAGGCAGATGGGCCAGCTAACATTCGCTGTTGTAAAAATGTCAGGCCAGGACGGCGTTCCACCTAAAAAAATCTAAATACACTGGCAAATTTAAGCAAAGTTGGACTGAACAGTTTCCATTTATATCTGTTAGTGATGATGATGATAGTGGCCATGCCTTTTGCAAACCCTGTAGGGTTGATTTTAATATAGGCTACATATTTTGAAACTTAAATGTTGACAATTGATGCACTTTATTGTTAGAATTTCTTTGGAATACATATGTTGGGTACCATGGTCTGTATTCTGTGTCTGAATGATGCAGTACATTGCTGAAACAATGACATTTCACCAAAAAGGAGTCGCCAAAAATGAAAACAAAACAAAACAAAACAAAGAATATCAGAGATTATCACTAAAACAACAAATTCAGCGGACATGCACACAAGTGCAAACACATGCTTGGTTTTCTCCCACAAAACAAGCAAGAGTCTACATTTCACATCTCAAATACACTGCTTAGCCTTGTAAAACAATGTACCGGAGTGCTGTCCACATTCTTGGGTCAGCAGGCGCACGGCTGTGGAAACAGATAGTATAAGTCTGAAGCAATGTCTAGGAAAAAAGGCACCGGCCAGGCTCGCAGCAGGCAGGCGAGGCAAACTGCCCCAGTGACAGTGTGGTCTGGAGCAAGCTAGAGTTACATCCAGTGCATGTGTGCGTGAGTGTGTGTGTGCATGTGTCATTCAGGAAAGAAAGCGAAGAAGTTCAGCTAAGAGGAACCCAGTATCCCCCGGAGACTAAACTGTGGTTGTGGAACTTACTGGAACTCCAAACATCGTGTGTGTGCTTTTGTATTATGTTCATATTTGCCCGAAGGAGGACCACAAATAGATAATTATGGTTTGTTTTAGGTTGCATCTCCGTTGCCCAGTCGTGAAGGCATTGCAGTTCATTGCTGCGGTGTGTCAGTTCTTAGTTGAAGCTCTGTGCATAGAGAGCCAATGGTAAAGGGCAAATGATGCAATAATGGTTGGTCTCCTCTCTCTTTCGTGTTGACTGGTGTAATTTAGACTCTTACCGGAACTTTCAGTCATAAACAGTCTGTGTAGCTGTTTGGCCACCCAGCGAAGCACGTGTGAAAACATGTTACGCGGTTTTTGCCTTTTAAAGTCTGTTTTTAGCTGAGCTCATTATAAACATTCATCTAGTAATTAAGAGTTAACATCCGTAACATGGTAATTTTTACAGTATTTAGAATAGTAATTAGCACAATTCTTGTTTTTTAATTTAAATGACACGTTGGTAGTGCTGAGCACTCCTAGCTGCTTTTGGTTTGCATGGCACTATGCTTTTAGCCATGCTAAAAACACTGCTAGACACGTCACTAAGGATGGCATTGTTGGTCGGTCAGACAGTCGGCTTTTCCCTTTGGTCCAGACTGAAATATCTCAAAAACTATTGGATGGATTACCACAAAAATTTCCAGGGCTAGGCCCCCCCCCAAAAGTTGGTGATTCTAAATTAAGTACTATGAACTTGTCCTTGAGTCCTTGACTTAAGATTTGAAGTGAGACACGCTATTGCAAAACTTGACTTGGATTTGTCTCGAATGACTCAAGATCTTACTTGGACCTTGAGATTTATGCAAAAGGACTTGAGACTGGACTTGAGACCTGCTTGACTTGAGATTTGACTTGAAATGGTCTTACATGACTTGTGATTTGACATAAACGTCAATAAGCTCTTGAGACTTAAAGCTTCAGTTGGTAAGATGGAGAAGAGAGCAGACTTAGCTTAAAATTTTGAACCAACACAAGCTTGACGTCACCCCCCCCTCCCTCACCGGTGCACTCATGCCCTGCCTCCTGGCCCTCCTGGCCCCTCCTCCCTGCCGTGGCTGTGCTGCGCTCGCGCGTCGCTGCAGCCGAACGTGACGTGAAGCGGCAGAGTGGCATACGCGACATGGAGTGCGAACCGGAACGAACCGAACTCCACACAGCTAGATAAGCTTGAATAAGATGCTAGCTAGCTATACCTAAGTTCGGAAGTTGTTACTCAATTGTTTATTTGGAAATAAGAACTCAAATATTGATGTTACTTTGCCGTGTTTCAAGTAGCTAAATGTAGGTTATGGTTCATTTGCACGCCATTTATACACAGTATTACAGTATTTAGGACATTAGAGTAGCCTAGTTTGCCAGTAAAAGAGAAGCTCATTTACAGTCTATGCTTGTGATGTGTGACATGTTGCCTATTTGTTGATATGTTAGAGTTTTGAGACCGAGCGGCAGAGCTCCGATGAAGACTACACCCCCTCTGCTTCTACCGGCAGTGGCAGGGCGAGCGAAGGGAGGGGCGTGTCGCTGAGTCTGTGTGGAGTGATTGACAGATGTCAGACACGCCGTCAGGCGCTGCTCTGGCTCTGATTGGTTGTTTTGTCTCGGTCGCGGTGGACTTTTGCAAATCGCTGTAGGGGCAGTAGGAGGGACCAATGGAGCTGCTTATTCCCACATTTTACAAGTCTCACATTTTACTCTGTGGCCATATGGACAGTTTTATGAAATAAC